>RJWM01031024.1:0-22916 GCA_004363535.1 Dasyprocta punctata
TTTACTGGTCCCAGCTTCAGGTTAGCCCCACCCATCCCACCCCCGCCCCTGCGCAGACCACGCCCACGCGCAGACCACGCCCACGCGCAGACCACGCCCACAGACAACTCCTCAACCTTTCTCCTGCCTCCACCCCATCCTGAACCCCACCATCTAGTTCATGGACCCCTCACTCTACCCTGGATCTCCCATGGCAGCCAAGAGGATTTTTTTTCTCTGCGAGTTTAGTTATTTTTTTAAAAAATCAGGACAAAATATATCTAATGTAAACTTCACCATCTCAACCACTTTCAAGTGTGCCACACAGTGGCTTTAGCCCATTGCTAGTGTCACCAGTCACTGTCACCATCCGTTTCAAAAACTTTTCCGTCACCCCAAATAGGAACTACTTTCTCTCTAGAGGCCTGGCTGTTCTTGGGGTCCAGTAAGCGCGCCCACACGATATTTGTCTTTTGTGGTCAAAGGCTCCTGTCTTTGAACCTTATGTCCTCGAGGTCCATCCCCAACCCAGCAGCATCCCTGGGTTTTTGAGACAGGATCGCCCATGTAACCCAGGCTGGCCTTGGACTCGTGATCCTCCTGCCTCAGCCTCCTGAATGCTGGGATTCTGGCTGTGTACCACTTCGGGGAATCTTCCTTTTCAAGACTGAGTAATATTCCTCTACATGGACGAAACATTTCCTCCATGAACAGAAGTTGGGTGATTCCCCCTGCTGACTGCGAGGAACTGCCTGTTACAAAAGGGTCAACACAGAATTTATTTCATTTTTTTTTCTTTTGTAGTAACAGAGATGGAACCCGGGACTTTCACAATGAGCTACATCCCCAGCCTGTTTTATTTTTTGATTTTGGGTCAGGGTCTGGCTAAATCATCCAGGTTGGTCTCCAGTTGGTGATCCTCCTGCCTCAGCCTCCCAGCGTGCTCAAGTGACAGGCCTGCACCACCACGCCCAAATCTTCCCTGTTTCTTATCTTGTCTAATTCCTCCTCAGCTGTCACCTCCTGCCGGTCACTGCTTCTCGGACACCTTCCGGATCACAGGGAATGAATCTGAGGGCTCTTTTGGGCCCCAAGTTGCCCAAGTGTCCCCCATCGGGACTGATTAAGGAGGGCGGGGTTTGGTCAGCACTGCACCCCCAGCCCAGGACGCAGCACAGAGTAGGTGCTTGATACACGCGAGTCTTGGTCTTCCCCGCAGACCCCGCAACCCTGAGGAGCGAGGCGCGCCCACCTCCACCGACATTCCCGTCTCATGCACTCGCAGCCCGGGCTGTCGATTAGAAATAGATGCAATCAAAGCTCCGGGATTCATCCCGCGCCGCGCCCGTGATGGATGGGGGGGTGGGAGAGCTATTAAGCCGGCAGAATTTTCTATATGTTCCAGGCGCTGGCCAGACTTTCTTCAAAAAAAGCTATCTGGCCCGATCTCAAAATGAGAAAGTCATTAAAAACATACACGCACTCACTCACACATACGCGCGCGCAGGCTGCAGGCGCGCAGCTCGGCTTCTGAAGGGGGAAAAAAAAACCCGCAATTAATACACAGTTGCAAATGTCGCAGTCTGTGCGCGGGGGCAGCGCGGTCTGAAGACGACGGGGACGGGAGGCGCGGCAGGCCCCCCCGCAACGTGTCACAGTACTCACGATTTGCTGGCACTGGAGTTACGCAGTCACTTGTCGCCTCAAGTTGGGCTCCTGGGAATGGGCTCTAAAGGGAGGGTTTGGGGGAGGTGACACCAGGGTGCGGTCCTACTGTGCGCTTGGCAGCTGCAAAGCGCATGCGCCAGGGTTTTTGCTCGCAAGAGGGGTGGGGGCTGGGGTACTGGGGGTGAGTGTTGGGGGCTGGGGACAGCAGGAAAACAAACAGACTTAGACTTCTGGAACTTTAGAGAGGGACTGGGGAGTTACTTACTGCACAGTGTGGCCAGGACGCCGAAGGGCTGAGCCTGGGTATCTCAGGGTGATGCCACCGTCTGTGTGGGGTGGCAGGTCCAGGGAAGCTTCCTGGAGGGGAGGCGTCTAAGGATGAGTAGGAGCTGGGTATGGTGGCACATGCAGGTCATTTCAGCTCTCTGGGAGGCTGAGGCAGGAGGATGGCAAGTTTGAGTGCAGCCTGGGTAATTTAGCCACTTAATGAGACCTTGTTTCAAATTATAAAATAAAAAGGGCTGGGGATGTAGTTCAGTGCCAAGGCCTTGGGTCCAATCCTCAGCATAAGAAAAAAGAAAAGAAAAGAAATGGAAAAGGATAAATAGGTGTTAGGTCCGCAAGGGCCATAGGGCAAGGACGGATGGAGTGGCCAGATCTTGAAGAATTTTGAAAAAAGAAGTTTGGGCATTCTCTTGAGGACACTGGGGAGCGATATTGTGTTATGGAGGAAGAGAGGAGAAAGGTCAGACTTGTACTGAAAACGTATCGATCCTTCTGGCTGCTGTGTGGGTGCCCGGAGCCCACTTGGGAGGCCACCTCCGGGGCAGGTGTTTGTGCGAGCAAGACAGGTGAGTGAGAGAGGGCGGGGGTGTCCCGGAGGCCATCATAACGAGATCCGCAGGGAGGCGGCGTGTGCAGTGGAGGGCACAGGAATGAGACGGGGAGACTTATTTACAGGTTTCTAGAGAAAGCGCGTGGCATTTGCAGAGAGGGGCGTGCTGCCGGGGCCCAAGGGATGCATAGGAGTTGGCCACTAGTACCTGGTGGACACCAAGCAGAGAGCCCAAAGGGAACTGGAGAAAGCTCGGGGGCTACATCTGGGTGGAGACGGGGTGGGCATCACCGGGGTCATTAAATCTGCAGAAAAAACCTTCCCGAATGTGGGCCATCCGGGGAGGAAGAAGGCCCATTGGAATGGCAGGGCATTACAAAGACATCCACAAATTAAGAACAAAAGAAGAAATGAAGTTCTTTTCTCTCCTAGGAGCAGAGTTGTGCACCGCGGAGTGCTGGGCCCAGGGGCCTCAGCATCCCCAAGGCGGTGGTCCTTGGAAACCGATCAACTGTCTCCATCTGCATCCTTTGGTCACGTGACCCGGCTCAACCAATCAGGAGGCCGATAGGAATAGGCTTCCGTGATTGGCTGGGGTGGGAGGAGCCAGGACAGGAAGTGGGAAAGGTGTGGGTCGGAGGAGGTGGTGCTCCCTGCTGTTACAAACCAGCAAACCTCAAGGTGTCAACACACAAATGTCTGTAGTTGAGGCACAGTGCAAACAGGTGTTTTCATTTCTCACCTGGTAATTCAAGGGTCAGTCCCTCTTTCAGCTTCAAAATGTGGCTTCCAAGCCGGGCGTGGTGGCGCACGCCTTTAATCCCAGCACTCGGGAGGCTGAGGTAGGCGGAGCGTTGTGAGTTCGAGGCCGGCCTGGGCTACAACGCGCGAGCGCAAGGCCGGCCTGAGCTGCATAGTGCGACCCTGCTTCAAAAAACCAGGGCCGGGAGTTTGGCTCAGCAGCTTAAGGGCCTGTCTGGCAGGCGCGAGGCTGTGAGTTCAATCCCCGGTGCCGCAAAAAAAAAAAAAGAAAAAAAAAAAAAAATGTGGCTTCCAGAGGAGTTTGGGCCAGAACGGAAGTGAGGGCCACACCACTTCCGCCCACATTCCACTGGCTACAAAGTCAGCCACCAGGCGGCCCAACTGCAAAGAATGCCGGGAAATGTCTTGCTGTGTCTTTCCCAGAGGAAAAAGGATGCAGGTCTGGAGGTCCCCTAACCACAAACGCCAGGACGCCACTATCTCTGAAGGTGGGGGACGGATGGAGGTTCAGGGAACTAATATCCACCAAGAAAACCCTCATCAGCCGGGCGTGGTGGTGCACACCTTTAATCCCAGCTCTCGGGAGGCTGAGGTAGGAGGAACTTTGTGAGTTCGAGGCCGGCTTGGGCTACAACGCGAGCGCAAGGCTGGCCTGAGCTACATAGTGCGACCCTGCCTCAAAAAACTAGGGCTGGGAGTTTGGCTCAGTGGCTTAAGCACTTGCCCTGGCAGGCGTGAGGCTGTGAGTTCGATCCGTGGCGCCGCAAAAAAAAAAAAAGAAAAAAGAAAAAGAAAACCCTCGTCACCGAAGACAAGGAGAGAAAACTGCAGTCCACCTTGTGACATCATGGAGAATGGCATCACTAGAAGGCCCTTCAGGCCAGGGACCAGGTGTGAAGGTCACCACTGTGGCTCCATATGCTCAAGTGGTTCCTGATCCGGTCGGTTCTGGATATATATTTACTGAATGGGTAAAAAGATGACTGGGGAGAAGAATGGATGGATGCATGGATGGATGAGTAGATGGTTACCAGCTGAATGATAGGTGGATGGGTGATGGATGGATGGGTGGATGGGCAGACAGGAGGGTGGATGTATGATGGATGGGTGAGTGGATGGGTGAATGGGTGGATGGATGGAAGGACGGATGGATGGATGGATGAATGGGTGGACGGGTGGATGAATGGATAGATGGATGGTTGGATAGATGGGAGGATGGGAGGATGAATGGATGGGTGGATGGATGTATAGATGGATGGAAGCATGGATGGATGGATGGGAGGATGCATGGGTGGGTGGATGGAGGGATGAATGGGTGGATGTAGGGATGGTTGGATAGATGGATGGATCAATGGATGGTGGACGGGTGGATGGATGGATAGATGGATGATTGGATAGATGGGAGGATGAATGGATGGGTGGATGGATGGATAGATGGATGGGTTAATCAGAGGATGGATAGATGGATGGGTTAATCAGAGGATGGATAGATGGATGGGTTAATCAGAGGATGGATAGATGGATGGGTTAATAGGAGGATGTGTATATGTAAGGATGGGTGGATGGATGGTGGGTAGATAGATGGTTGGGTGGATAAAGAGCTAGTTGAACAACAGCTGGATATATTTATAATCAGAGTCACTCTCTGTCTTTCTGACTGCGCCAGTGCGGTTGTGAGTGCTGACAACGTGAGCCCTCAGAGGGATCCTGCACCGTAATCCATGGGTCTGGGGCCAGTGTCCTGCCTCTCAGTACATGGACATCACCCTGGTGGCCAGCAGGTAGTTTTCAGTGGCACACAAGCACTACTGAAGTGACAGAGATCTTCCTTTGCACTCCTGTTTTTAAGAAAATCTTAGCTGGGTGCTAATCTGTCTTTACCACCTGGTCTGACACCTGGAATCTCCCTTTGGACAAAGAGAGCCAGCGAGCTCCAGCTCAGGCCCTCCGGGACCACTGTACTGGATCACAAATGAATGACATTACTTTTGGGTCTGCTGAGTTATTTTCTACTTACGGCAAATGCTCTGACTTTTCATTTTAAGTTGTGATAAGCAGTTTCCCTTGAAATCGATCTGAGATTGTAGCAAGCATGTCCATTGGGAGGAGAATATTCAGGAAATAACAGTGGAGGTCACAGTCAGGTGCTGTGTGTAGTTTGGGACTGGAATTTGGGGAGCAAGCCCAGGGTAGCTGACCCAACTTGCATCACTGGTGCTCGGTGACCTTGGTTCGGTTCCTCTTCCCCTCTGATCCTCTATCTTCGCCTCTGAAAATGCTTTCAATCACCTTTGTCTCATCAAAGATAATGGCAAAAAGGTGCCAGTGTAACCCTGGTCCTATCTGTCGTCTGTGTCAGAAGACAAGTAAGGAAGAGGAAGTTGAAATTTTCCCCTGGAGTGAGACAGGGTGAATATCAACTTTTTTTTAATACCAGAACTCGAACTCATGACCTCGTGCTTATCAGGCAAGTGTTTGAGCCACTGAGCTAAATCCCCGGCCCTATCAACTTACTATGCATAGGAAAAATGTCTCACATTCCCAGGTCCCTAGGAGATCTGGGGTGATGATCATTTGCAGGAAAGATTGGGGACCTCTCCCCCACCCCACTGGTATTTCCTCTCCCCTGGAGGCTTTGCAGAACTAGCAGTGACTTGAGAGGCATTGGGCAAAGTTGTCAGGGGCAGCAATGCTGGAGGAAGCTTTTTTTCTTTTTGAGATAGGGTCTCACTACGTAATCCAGGTTGACTTTAAACTCATGGAGATCCTCCTGCCTCAGCTTCCCCAGTGCTGGGATTACAGGTGTGTTCTGCCATGCCTGGCCTGAGGAGAGAGTTTTGAAGGGGATGGATGGTCTCAGGATCTCAGTACTGAGACCTACGGGGAGTGCTCTGGGGACATGAGTCCCCCCACCTCAGAATAACACGTGAATGAGTGTGCGTGAGTGTGTATGCGTGTGATTGTCCGGTGTTAGCAGGAGTCCAGCCTGGTGACCCGGGCTGAGCCCCGACCTTCTGAGGGCATCTGGGCTGCACCCTCTCCCCCCCATCCCCTCCCCTCCCGCCAGCCAGCACCCGGTGTTTTCCCTCGATGACATTTGGAATCTTTTAATAGTTGTCACATTAGCATACATTTGCATACTTTATGCTAATCAGGCTATTTATTTTTGAAGAAGCACTTTGACTCCTGGGCCCTTTTCTCACCGGGATCTGTCGCTTCCTTTTTCCTCGAGAATGTCTCCTTGATGGGCAGGGGACAGGGGACTTGTCATGCCCCAGCCTGGGCCAGGGACCCTCGTGGGAGAGAGACAGTCACTGGCCTGGACCCTGAGGGTGCCTGGGGCTGGCTGAGGTGGGCGCTGGTCTCCTTCCTACTTTGCCCACTGCTGGCTGGGCTCAGTGCTTGCAGCTGTTCAGCCACAATCTTGGGGTCTCCCTGCTCTTCTTTCTTTCACCCCCAAAACTGCAGCGAGCCTCAGCACTTCCCCTTTAAGAAGTTCATGGTGCACACTTTTGATCCCAGCACTCTGGGAGGCTGAGGCAGGAGGATCTCAAACTCAAACCCGGTCTGGGCATCTCAGCAAGACCTTGTTTCCAAATAAAAAATAAAAAGGGCTGGGGACAGAGCTCAGTGAGAAGGCTGGGTTCCATCCCCGACACCCCAGAAATAAAAACAAAGTCAGCACAATCCTAATGCCACCCCACCCCGAACCCTGGCAGAGCTCTCCAGAGTCGCCTCTTTGGCCCCAAAGAAAGAGTTAAATCCTGTCTGTGGGGAGTGATATTTGCAATGCATGAAGTTTAAACATTTTCAATAAAGAAAAACGAATCTGGCCGACGCGCTGGGTGATTTATAGTAATTGCAAACCGTCAAGCCCGTTGCCAGAATGGTCCGGCAGCGGGGGCGGCAGGGGCTTCACGGGGCCACCGCAGTCAGCCCGGGTGGGCGCGGCGCGCTCAGGTGAAACCGAGCGTCGCTCTGATCGCCGCGCGGCAGCCGTGCTGGTAGCAATCGGGTGGATAAATATTACCCCAAGCAGCTCGGAGCGCAGCGGTTTCATCATGGAGAATTGTCCCCGTGCTATTTACTTCAATTTAGATCTTCGAGAAAGTGGCTCTTGGTACACTTTATGGATGGGCAGGAATGACTGGAATGAAAAAAATGACCTGATTTTTGCCATCTGAGAGAGACTTCTGGGTTTTCAGGTCGAGTGAGTTCTGCAGGGTCCCTCCGAGGGGGGCATCTGAGCACCAGGACACCAGGCCCTGGGCCACTGGGATTTGACTCCAAGGAGTGTGGGGAAAAAGTTTCAGGGTTGTGACTTCATTTCATTCCAATCGTCTTTTTAATTGTTTTGTTTTGTTTTGTTTGAGACAGGGTCTCACTATGTAGCCCAGAGTGGCCTTGAACTCATGAGATTCTCCTGCCTCAGCCTCCCAAGGGCTGGGATTACTGGCAAGCACCTCCATAGCCAGTTTCAACTATATCCTCTGGTCTGTTCAACTGGTATTCTAGTTAGAAAAACTGAGGCTCTGAATGATGCTGTCATGGGCTACCTGACTGTTGTCACCTAAGTCTTTTTAACATTTTTCCCTGCCCTCACTCCAGAATCTTCTATGACTCCTAAGGTCCCCAGACTGAATAGAATTCAGGCTGGATCACAGGTCTGTGTGAAATGTGTAAAACCATAACACGTTTAGAAGAAAAGAGAAAATCTTTGCGACCTTTACACTTGTGACAAGGTCTGAGAGATGACACCTAAAGGTCATTCATAAAAGATGAAAAGAAATAAATTGAATTTCATCAGGTCATTTTTCCATTCCGGTCATTCCTGCCCATACATAAAGTGTACCAAGAGCCACTTTCAGAGAATAAACAGCCCAGTAGACAAAAGGGACAGAGAGGTCAGTGGACACTTGAGCAGAGAGGACACGCAGGTTGGATATAAGCTCCCAAAGACAGCTTCAAATCACGGCCCCTTACGAAAGTGCAGATCAGGGACCCAAGGAGGTGTCCTGCTCCTCCTCTCCAAAGGTGCCACTTAAAAATAACAATAACACTCAGTGCTGGCAACGAGGAAGGAAAAACAGACCACTTGTGCGTTGATGCTGAGGGTGGACCATGGCACCGCCCTCCTGGGGAAAGGGTCTGGCAGACTTTGTTTTGCAAAACATAATATGCATTTATGGAATGATCCAGCAATAGCATTTTGGAGCATTTATACCCCCAGAGAAAAAAAGACATCTGTTCACCAAAGACTTAGATGTGAATGTGCAGAGAGGGTCATTTAAAATAACCAGGACCAGGGATATAGCTCAGTGGCACAGTGCCTGCTTGGCAAGCACAAGGTCCTGAGCTCAATTCCTGATACCAAAAAATAAATAAAATAAAATAACCAAATGCTGGGAACAACCCAGAGGTCCTTAAGTAAGTGGCAAATGCTTAAACACGCTATGGTTCATCTTTACCAGGGAAAACTACTCAGCACTGAAGAGGGATACTCTGGTGAATGCTATCAGGTGGCTCGCAAGGGAGCCATGCTGAATAGAAGTGGTTGCTCGCACAAGGGCATCTAATAAGGGGCTTCATTTTTGCAGCATTCTGGAGGTAACCAAGTCCTAAGATGCAAAATAGTAAGTAACATGCTTCCAAGGGGGCAAGCAGGAAGTTGGGGCTGCGGTTATAAAAGTGCAGCAGAAAAGATCCTTGGAATGGAGTATGTTCTGTCATGTCTCTAGCAGAGTTCCTGGGAATCTGCAATACAAGATCATCTTGTAGAAACACACACACACACACACACACACACACACACACACAAGACTGGTGAAGTTGTGCATAGTGGTGCATGCTTCTTATCCCAGCACTCTGGGAGGCTGAGGCAGGAGGATTGTGAGTTCAAACCCAGCCTGGGCAACTTAGTGACTTTGTGAGACGCTGTCTCATAATAAAAAGGGCCTTGGGATGTAGCTCAGTGCAAAGGCCCTGGACTCCATCCCCAGTACTACAAACATACACAACAACAAAATAACAACAAAAATGGTCTGGTGACCACAGGAGGCAAATCCAAAATACATTATTAGCCAGGCGTGGTGACGCGTGCCTTTAATCCCAGCACTCAGGAGGCTGAAACAGGAGGATCCTGTGAGTTCAAGACCAGCCTGGGCTACACAGTGAGTTCAAGGCCGGCCTGAACTGCATAGTGAGACCGCATCTCAAAAAATAGGGCCGGGGGTTTCGCTCAGTGGCCTAAGCACCTGCCTGGCAGGTGTGAGGTTGTGAGTTCGATCCCTGGTACCAAAAAACAAAAGCAAACAAACAAAAAAACCATTATTGCTTACAAGGAGATGGTGGAGTCTGAGGAGTGACTACTTGATGGCTACTAAGAGTTTTTCAGGGGTAAAGCCAAGTTCTGGAAGTACACTGAGGTAGTTAGTGGTTATGCAACATTTTGACCACACCAGCAGCCCCTGGATACCACCCTTACAAATGGTCCTTAAATGCTATGTGAATTTCACCGAGATTTAAGAAAAAAGTTCAGCTCGGTGTGGTGGTGTACACTTGTAATCGCAGCACTGGGGAGGCTGAGGCAGGAGAATTGCCACAAGTTTGAGGACACCTTGGCCTTCATAGTAGGACCCTGTCTCAAAAAACCAAACCAAACCATAAAAAATTCAGTGTATGGGCCAGGAGCTAGACACGCGGACTTTCATCATGAATATCAGCCCGGATACTTAAAAACTGCGCGATACCAGAGACAGCATTGTTGTGGGACATCCAATGGGGTGACCTCACGGCAGCTGGAAACCAAAGCAAGAAAGGAAGGGAATGACACAAATAACCCCTACAAGGCCACGCCCCCAATGATGTCACTTCCTCCCACAACGCCCCACCTCTTAAAGATCCCGCTACCTCTGTAGCACTGCATTGTGGGGTCCGAGTCTTTGACGATGGGTTTTTGAGAAATATTCAAGATACAAAAGACATTATGTAGTAAGTCCAGGGCCAGAAGGTGCTCTCCTCCGCATAAGAACTTGGGGACCTCAGGTCTTTCTATCCCACGCCTTCCTTCTCCTAGGACTGGATGAGATATAGATAGAAATATCTGCTTCCTGAAGATCCTGCTGCCGCCATAACTATGGCCCAAGAAAGAGAGGCCCCCACCCTACTCCCTGGACTATGTGGCGGTGTTAGTTTACCAGGCAGAGGTAGGAACGTCCTGGATTCCCTGGTGGCCCGGTGGCATCACGGGGCGGGGAGGGTCACAGAGCCGTCAGAAGCAGGGGTCTAGCAGGACCTCAAGCCCAGGAATGCGGGCCGACCCTGAAAGCTGGACAACACAAAGAATGTTTCTATCCTAGAGCCTTCGAAAAGAACAAGGCCCTTCCAACATATTACACAATTTTCTAGAAGTCTAAGATAATAAATATATGTTATTTGAAGCCACCATGTTTGGGGCGATTGGCTACAGAAGACGTAGGATGTGAAGACAAATCCCACATGGGAAAAATTCCTATCACTTTCCCACATGTTCTATTGGCTGGTTCATATCACGTGATCACACCCATCACAAAGGGAGTCTGGGAAATGTAGTCCACAGAAGAGTAGCCTTGTCCCAGGGTGGCTCCACTTTGTGGGAAGCAAGACATGGGATTTTGGTGCGTGCCAGATCTTGTGACACATGAAGGGGTCTAAAGGGAGAGGGATTGAGCTGGAGAGCATGATAGGGCTTGAGGAAGCCCCCCTCCACACACACACACACAGGGGAATGAACTGGGAATGCCAAGGGTGACCTGACTACAGAAGGAAACAGAATGGTAGTGACGTGCAAAGACCCTGGGGTGGGGATTTGATCTGTCCTGGTGGAGCAGCAGGGAGGTCAGAGAGGGGCTGGATTTGAGGCCTTGTGGGCCATGATGGATAGGGTGAGTTTCATTCAATGCAATAAAGGACCCTTGGAAAGTTTGAGTGAATAAGAAATGAATGAATGAATGAATTGAAAACCAACGCTAATAGGGCTGAGATGCGGCTGCATCTGCAGTTGATTCCTAGGTTCTGGAATGTTCAGTGGCCCCTGTCACCTCCCTGGCTGGGTTCCTCTTGGGAATGGGTCACCAGCTGGTTCTGAGGTGCTTCCGTGACAGAAACCATCCATGGTTCTGCCTTAATGACATCCAGACAGCCACACAAAGCTGAGCGCTTATTGCAATTATTATAAAATATTAAAATGACTCACAAAATAAATTATTCACACACTTCATGTTCCAGTTTCCAGGTGTTCGAGGGCTAATGAGATTTTTTTTTTAGGTGCAGATCTGGGAGGGGCCCTTGGGAGTTGGGGAGGTGCTGAGATCAGCCATCAATCTTGTCAGAGGAGGGGATGGGCAGGAGCTGTGCGTGGCAGTGATAAGGGGCTGGGGGCAGCGGTGGGTCACTCTTGGGGAGAGAAGGAGACACAGATGGGAAGAGACGGGCACAGACTGAGAGGCAGAGTTGGAGACACAGAGGTACAGAGTCATGGACTTATTTCTGCTTTAAAGTGGGCCTGGAGGTGCACACCCAGAATCTCAGCATACAGAAGGCTGAGGCAGGAGGATCGCTGCAAGTGTGAGGCCACCCTGGGCTACATAGCGAGACCCTGTCTCAAAAAAAGCAACCAACAAACCAACCAACAACAGCAACAGAAATTTCCAGAATTCTCACTTGAGGGAGAGCCAATTCAGTATCAGTTGGGTTTTGAGGGACAGTTCCCTCCTCCAGGGGGTGCTACGAGGGTTTCTGGGAGGGAGGTGGCTCCGTGAATGAACTAAATGTGTCCTAGAACGCTGGGCTTCACAGCTCAGCCGCGGACAGGGCCAGCAGGGTCGGGGGACAGTGTTGTCCCCACTCCGTTCAGCACTGTGGACAGCGCCCATCCTAGCGATGCCCCTTTTGCTCCCGGGTAAACTGAGACTCAGGGCTGCGAACTCACAGGCGCAACATATATCTTTATTGAGCATTTACTTTGGGGAGACTAAAAATAGTCCAAATCCCTTCCCCATGAGGCAGATTAGTGATATCTAAGCAAACAAAGAAACAAGAAAATGTCCGAGGGCTATAAAGTCTATAAACCAAGTAGAACAGCCTGTTATCTCTGCACTCGGGAGGCTGAGGCAGGAGGATCACCGTGAGTTCAAGACCAGCCTGGACTACATCCTGGACTGTATCAAAACATAAAATGTGTAGATTACCCACCACACCTGCCCAGTGCAGGAACACCCCACAGCCACTGCGACAGAACTCCAGGTGCTGGAGACCCCAACATCCGCTCCTCGCCAGCCCGGAGGCCAGAGGTCCAAGGTCAGGGGCAGCAGGGCGGCCCTAGTGCGGACTCTGGGAACCCTGTCACCAGCTCTGACTCCGCAGCTTGGAAGTAGTTGTCTTTGTGTTGTCATGGCGCTGTGTGCATAGCGAGTCTGCACCCACATTTCCCTTCTAGGAGGACACCGTCAACCTTGCTGGAGGCTCCCCCTATGCCAGCGTGACCGCATCTGAGCAGGTGACATCAGCAATAGCCCGACTGCCCAATAAGGTCCCATTCTGAGGACCTGGGGGCAGGGACTTATTAGCACATGGGTTTTGGGGGAGACATAATCCAACCATAAAACCAACCAGCAAAGAACCCTGTTCACTTTTTTCTGTGTCTCTGTTTCATAGCCTTCCTGTCTTATTGTGTCTCTGCAGATTCATCCCTACCCCAGGACCTTTGCACATGCCATTCCCCCACTTGGAAAGCACCTGACTTTTTTGGGGGGGTACCAGGGATGGAACTCAGGACCTTGCACTTGCCAGGCAGGCGCTTATGCCCCTGAGCTCTATCCCCAGCCCCAGCGCCTGACTCTTTACAAAGCTAGCTCCAACTCAGCAGGGCTGTTCAATCCCCCTCCCACCAGTTCTTCAAATCCACGGGCACCAGCCTGCCTGCCGCAGGGCCTTTGCCCTGGCCGTTTCTTCCCCTAGATCACCCTCTGCTCACGTGCTTGGTGGGGGTCACTGCGTGAGCTAGAGTCCCTCTCCCCCAGTCACCAGCTTGGTTTGCCCCCACTTTGGACAGGTGACAGCCCACCTCCATGGCCGTTTCTCATCTGTCCCCTGACCCATGGTGCCAGCCGCTACCCTGCTATGTCCCCAGCTCCTGCTGGCACTGGTCAATTCCATGATGAATCAGAAGATCCTAGTCTTGCTGGGGCTTCGCTGCCGAAGTCCAGACACAGAATCTTAGAATTCTCACCGGCTCTCAGCACCTTAGACCCCTCCCACTGCAAGTCTTCCTCACTCTGCCTCCCTTGGTTTCCTCCCGTGATGGGGACCTCACTGCCACCTAAGCCAATCCACTGGGGCTTTCAGACAGCTTGATGAGTTCTTTTAAAAAATCCTTTAAGAACCAAGGAAACCTTTTTCTCTCTGGAAGTCTCTGGGGTCCCAGAACCATCATCTCTTTCGTTTCCTGCCGGTCTAAGTGGTCAGCGCTCTCCACCCTTTGGGGACAAATCTGGAGAAGGAGCCCTAGGAAGGAGTCCTGTGCTCTGGGTTGAACCTGCCTGGTTCGCCTGAGGACCAAAGTGTCAGCTGATAAGTACAGGTGTCAGCTGATAAGTCGGGACTCCACAACTAAAAGGTTAGCTGATAAAAGAAAATCTGACTGAGAAGCGCAGTTGGAAGATAGCCAGAGTGTTAGGGGGATTACAGTGCCCAGCCATCACCTCCCGCCCCGCCTCCCTCCTCCCCCCGCCCTCCTTCTCTTTCTTCCCAAGCGTTTACTGACCACCTACTGTGTGCCTGCCAGCCCAGCCCTGGAAGCAGGAGCTATGCGAATGGACCCCAGGCAACCCCTCCTTCAGGGCCTCCTCGGATACAGCCCAGAGCTGAACCTTCCTGGAACCCCCCACAGATTGGCCAAGTCTTAAGACAGCCAGACAGCCCGGGCCTGGTGGTGCACACCTGTGAGCCCAGCTACTCGGGAGGCTGAGGCAGGAGGATTGCAAGTCTGAGCCCAGCCAGGGCGACTTAGTGAGATCCTGTTTTAAAATTTAAAAAAAAATAAAAAATAAAAATAAAAAAAAAAGGAAAGAAAAGGGCAGGGATATAGCTCTGGGTTCCATACCCAGCTCTGCTCAAAAAACCCCCCAAAATAACAGCAACAACAACAACAACAAAAAAATACCCCAAGACATCCCAAGGGCTGGTGGGGAAGGCAGAGTCCTGTGTTAGGCTGGATGTCACCTGCTGGGCTGGCTCCCCTCCCTCCAGCGTGGGCGGCTTGTGACTTCATCTGGCCCCCCGCTGTCACTCAGCCCCAGTCAGCCGGAGATCACGGGTTGCTATGGAAACGAGTAAGCTTCCCTCCCCCAGGGAGGGCGAACCGCGGGCGGGCGCCAGAACTGAGAGGCCGCTGCCGCTGCCGCTGCCGCCCAGACTGACCCAGGCCGATGGGTCGGGAGGGGCCGCGGACACCCGGCCTGCGCTTCTCCACCCTCCCCGTCCCCAGGAGCGGCCTGGGCCTCGGTTTCCACATCCAGAAAGTGGGCGCGAGGGAGAAGGCACACCCATCCGGCATGGAGGCGGGGCCTGGGGATAGCGTTCTCCCAGGAGACTGCCGCCTGTGCTCAGGCCAGCCACAGAAGAAAGCATCGAAAGTCCCTCGGGCCCTGGGCAGAGGAGCGAGTCAGGCAGCCAGGAAACGAGTGGTTAGAGAAAATCGGGGAGGAAAAGAATGCAGGGCGGTGGTAGGGGCGAGGGAGAGACGGCGGGAGCTCTGAGAGGGGTCCTGTGCAGGGACCGGGGTGATGAAGGTGACGCTGGGCTTGGGAGAGTGGGGAAAGAGCCATCCAGGGACAGAGGGGAGGCCGTGCAAAGGCCCTGGGGCAGCCCAGAGCCCGCTGAGGGGCAGGAGCAGCAAGGAGACCAGGGCAGAGGGGACTGAGCTAGCCTGGAGGTCGTGGGGTCCCACAATAGGAGACTAAACATTCAGGCCATACTTAAGAACAGCACATCCTGCCTGGCGTCGTGGCGCACGCCTTTAATCCCAGCACTCGGGAGGCTGAGGTAGGCGGAGCGTTGTGAGTTCGAGGCCAGCTTGGGCTACAGCGCGAGCACAAGGCCGGCCTGAGCTACATAGTGCGACCCTGCCTCAAAAAACCAGGGCCGGGAGTTTGGCTCAGCGCCTTAAGCGCCCACCCCGGCAGGTGCGAGGTTGTGAGTTCAATCCCTGGTGCCGCAAAACAAACAAACAAACAAACAAACAGTGATTGGCTCAGAGTTGGCCACGTGACCCGAGTCCAGCCAATCAGAATCACCCATGCAGCTTCCTTGGAGCCAATAGGCACCAGGGCTCCTGATTCTCCCTGGGTTGCTGACTGGAGTCTCCATTGACTTTATGAATGGGGCGGGCGAGGGTGGGGTGGGGGAGGTGTGTGACAGTGAATGAACCGTGCCCAGAGCAGAGCCAAGCTGGGAAGCAGAGACTAACTTCCGGGAACATCAGTTGAGCTCCTGGATCCAGCTGAGCCTGAAGCTGCTCCCCAGATTTCGCAGTTGTTGAAATCCATTTATAGCTTTCTCAGTGGTCTCAAACCTGTTCCAGTTTTTCACAATGAAAACAGATCCCTGTGTGTCGTCCCAAGTTCCCTACCTCAAAATCTGTGTCCTCTCCTGATTCCAGACCTTTCTTCACGACCTGGAAGAGCTTTCCAAGTGGCACAGGGACACTTCGGGAGGTCATAGATATCTTCGCTGTTTCCATGCTGCCATGGAAATATGCGTATGTCAAAACCTTTCAAAGTGTACCTGTCTGCATATTTATTATGCTAATTATGCCTCGATACATGGATGTGTTTTTAAAACAGCATCAATAGCATCATTTCAGCTTCTGAATCAAGCTGTGCCTGAAAGCAGAAATCTCTGGAATTTTCAGACACATCAACCCTTACTGTCCTTTCAGGGAAAGAATAATAATTATTGTTCATTTTTATTTCACTGTCAGTTTTGTTAACCCTTTTTTCTCTCACTTGGTACAAAAGGATACCAACACGGAGCAGATGGACCTAGTGTTACCTTCAAACATATGTCTGGGGTGCCGGGTATGGTGACACACACCTGTAATCTAGTACACAAGAGGCTGAGGCAGGAGGATCCCAGCAAGTTTGAGGCCAGCCTGGGCTACATAATGAGTTCAAGGTCAGCCTCAACTACACAGCGAGACCCTGTTTCAAACAAATAAACAAACAAACAAGCAAACAAATAAACATATCTGGGAAGCTGTGTCGTGGATAAAGATGGAGTTGACCTCATCCTGCAGGACTTGTCAGAGCCTTTAATGTACAAATATGTGTGTCCGAGGGAGGGAGGATGGGCCGCACAGAACCAGGGTTTCAGAAGCCTGTCAAGGGGGTGGATTCAGCAATGGCAGAGAACTGGAAGGAGTGGGAGATTGGGTATCTGAGAGCCCTGAGTTCGAATCCAGACACCGTCGGCTGACCCAGGGGACATGTCTGCAGGCTCCCATCCTGGGGTGGGCGGCGACACCGTTTTGTTTCCACGGCGAGTGAGGGTGTGAGCACTCCTGCCGCCCCCCTCTTGGGCGCAGGTGCCGCTGGCCCCCCACGTGCAGCAGGGTAGTGGAGCTTCTGTTTTTAAACCCACTTCCTCGAGGAGATGTGAGTCAGCCGGAAAGAAAACATTAAACCGTGCAAGAACAGGTGTGTGTGTGGGGGGGTTCTGGCCACAGCTGTGACCTGGGTGTTTGATGATGCTTCTTAGGAAATGCTGGCTGCCACCAGGAAGCCCTCCGAGATTGCCCTGGCCGAGCCTCCAGCGCCTCTGGGCTGCCTCCTGAGACCCCACCTCTCCCCGCCAGGACCCCCCATCGTCGGTGGCCCGGAGCACATGATCAGGCCCCAGTCTCCCCGTCTGCACCAGGACAGACCCGGCACGGCAGCGGCAGTGCCGGGGGGCGGGGACAGGAGCTCCTCTGCCAGCTGGGCCTGCCTCCTGCAGCTGCCGGGTTGCCATGGTGATCAAGGAAGCATCCCTCTCTCCCCACCCCCAGCCCCTCACCCTCGGACCAGGCCTTCCAGGGACCGGCAGTTCCTGGGCGTCATGGAAACCGTTTCCAGGCACCCGCAGGGGGCTCCCTTATTGGCTGAGCCAGGCGGCAGGCAAAGGTCACTGCCAGGGTCAGCTGTAGGGGCCAGCGTTGGGCTCTCCAAGGTCCCGTCACCAGCGCGAGGTGGGCTGTCCGGAAGACAAGCTCGATTCTTAACTCCTTCGCCCCCAAGGAAGCCTCAGAATTCTGGAAGGCTGGGACAAGCCCGCGCTGGTTTTGGGGGGCTTCAGTCGCTCTCCCAACCCCCACAAAAGTCCTCGACAGAAATGGGCATTCTAACCAAACGCACTCAGCTTTAATGTGGGTCTCAGAGAAGAGCCACCCCTTCTTCTAGAACCTTCTCCGAGGACTGATGGCTGTCACTGAGCGGGTGCTGGGCTCCCGCGGGGACTGGGACCCTATCCCCTGGAACGGAGGACAGCCCCCTGCGTGCCCACAACCCGCAGCACCCTGGGAGGCTGAGGCAGGAGGGTCTCAAATTCAAGCCCGACCTGGGCTAATTAGTGACTTAGCAAGAACCTGGTCTCAAAATAAAAAAGCGGGGATGGGAGCTCAGTGTGAAGGCCCCCAGTTCAACATGAGTGACAGAGAAAATAATAAATTAATAACTTGGAAAAGTGGCCTGGCACTGAGAGTAGCTGACACTTGTTGGGTGAGCTCCAAGCCCAAGGCCCGTGCCAGTAGAAGTCCCTGCACACAGAGTCCTGTGAGCTTGGTGAGGGGGTGGACACCCTGTTCCCATCTTACAGAAGGGGAAACCGAGGCCCAGAGAGGTCACAGTCCTGCCACCGCAGCCTCCAGGTTTGGTGGTCCCGACCTGACACCCCCCCACACACCCTCCGTGGTGCAGTTGGGGCGGGGGCAGGGCCTGGGACAGAGGAGGGGAGGCCAGAGGGGAAGATGGGCGTCAGACCCCTGGAGCCCTCCTCGGGAGACCCCGTCACCCCTGCGAAGATGACCATGTGACCTTTCTGTTTCCCAGTCCTAGGGATCGAACCCAGGGCCTTTGCACTGACCTCTAACTCCAACTTTTTTTTTTTTTGAGACAGCGTCTTGCTAAGGCACTAAGTGGCCCAGGCTGGTTTCAGATTTGAGATCCTCCTGCCTCAGCCTCCCAAGAGTACTGGGATGACAGGCGTGCATCACCATGTTTGGTTTAAGAAATGAGCACCCCGGGAAAACCCAGGTTCCAGACTGCCCCGTCAGGTCCCGAGTTGCCCCTTCCAACCGGAGGCCCCAGGGGACCCCCTGGTCCACAGAGGGTCACCCGGGTGCGCCTTGGGCCAGGTGGAGGCCCGGGGAGAGGCGGGGGGAGGCTCGAGCCCTGGAGCTGCCCCCCAGGCCCTGCAGCCGGTGACGGGGGGACCGCCTGGGAACCAGCATTGTCAACACCGGGCTGGATTGGGGAGGGAGGAGGGAGAAGGGACAGAGGAGACCCCAGGAGGTGCTGGCTGCAGACGGACTGCGGGGCCAGGAGGGGACTCCAGGGCCACCCCGGCTCCCAGAGAAGGCGCAGCTCCTCGCGGCTCCCAGCTCCCACCAGCTGCTGGCGACATACGGCCCAGATGTTCAATTTGCAGCATCTGCGCCAGCTTCCCTGGCAGTGGGCAGGATCAGCTGGAGCTGCGGCTCCGGGGACACCAGGAACTCGGCTGCAGGGGCCGGGCGAGGTGGCTGCCACCAGCCCTCCTGGGGGACAGAGGTGGGCACCAACAGCTGCGCCAGGTCAGCTGTCACTGTGCGCAAGCCCCAGAGCTGAAGCCCCCGGGGCGGGGGCAGATGTGGGGTCCCACAAACTTCCACCCCAACCCCTCACCTTCCACTACTCTGTCCTGGGCCCACCCCGCTCTCTCCGGCTTTTGTTTGGTTGTCGGAGACAGGGTCTCCCTCTGTAGCCCAGGTTGACCTCAGATTCACAGCGCTCCTCCTGCCTCAGCCTCCCGAGTGCTGGAATCACCGGTGTGGATCACTCTACACAGTTTACTCTGCCTTTGATTCCCTTCTTCCCCAAATACATACTGAGCACCTCCTGTGTACCAGACACTGACCCAGCCCTCAGGAAGACAGCACTCAACAAAGCAGACCAAAAAAATAAAAATAAATTCCTGGCCTTCGGGGGCTCAGGCCAATGCGACAGATAGGCAATCAATTAGCAAGGAGTCAGCTGGGTGTGGGGGCGCAAGCCTGTCACCCCAGCACCAGCAGGCTGAGGCGGGAAGATTGCATTGAGTTCAAGTCTCAAAAAAACAAACAAACAAAAAAAAGGGTCAGTGAACTATTTGCAAATCACGGTAAGGACTGGGTAGAGGGGTGCATAGAACGAGATGTACCATGGGAGGAAGGACCAGTGGGTGCTTCCTTAGCCCCGAGTACAGGGGTAGCCGGCCTAAGATGGTGGTAGCAGCACTAGAGCTGGGAGCTGCAATTGGAAGCAGAGGCAGCCATGGGAAAAATGGGCAGATCAAAGGGCATGGCCGTGCAAAGGTCCTGGGGCAGCATGGCTGAAGTAGAGGGAGCAGGAACAGGGGAGGTGGGGAGGGAACAGGGCAGAGGGGGACACGGGATGTGTGGGGGAAAATAGACTCAATGACAGAGGGGTCAAAACCCAACAAAACTTTTCTCCGGGGACGGAAGAAACTTTAAGACACATTCGCTTCGAGCTCTTTCAGATCTCTCAGCTGCTTGGGGTGGGAGGGAAAAAAAAAAAGAAGTGGGGGAAAGAGCAATATTTCTATTGTCCTTATCCAAATAAATTGAGATGTATTTGTGAATGTGTCAAGAGTACGGGCAGGAGGAAAAGTATAAAACGGCACAGCTGCTCTGTGAGCCCGTGACAGACAGCCCAGATTAATGTAGCTGTATTTTTATGGTCTGTTAACAACCGATATGGGTTTTAAATATATTATCTTCCCATTGTATTGCCTGTCATTTTAAAAACTGCTGGTGTCTCCCGTGCTTGCTCTTAAAAGATTCTTACAGAACATTCCGCCGCTGAGCGCCCCAATCTTTTTCTTCCTTCTTGGAGATATATCATCGCGGATCTCTTTCCCCCCTCGAGCGAGGTTTTCTCTGCTACTTTCATGGGCAATTTAACCGCAGAACTTATCGGAAGCCCCCTGAGTTTCTTAATTCAGGAAGCGGCAGTGCGGAGCTGGATTCTCGCTGTCATTGGCGGCTCCTAGGACACAGAGAGAGAGGCGAGTGCGGCCCCGGCCGGGGAGGAGCCTGACCTTCAGGGACCTGCGGTCTATTTGCAGAGCTGTGTAGCAGTCAGCGCCGGCTGTGATAATGCCGCGTAACAAACTGCTTCTTGGTCTCAGTGGCTGATCACAGCATGAGTTGGTTTCTTGCTCAGCCATCTCTTTCTCTGTCTCTGTCTCTGTGTCTGTCTGTCTGTCTGTCTGTCTCCCTCTCAGAACTCAAAGGTGGCTCCCATGTCTGTGACCCCCCTACAACCCAGAGCTGCTCCCCAAACTCTGGATTCAGTGTTTGCTGGAACGTGGGTCATCTGCTTAAGGACCACATCCCCAGCCAGCATCTCTCTCTGGCCGCCTTCTCATCTCCCCCACAGACATCTCTCTCCCCGTCCCTCAGTGACCCCCACAGCCCACGACCCCACCTGGACTCCAGCTCTGCACCACACTGACCATGTCCTTCATGGCCTTGTGACCTGCAGCTCTCTTCCTGTGTTGTTTTGTTTTGTTTGAGACAGGGTCTCACCTTATAATCCAGCTGAGCCTTAAACTCACAGCAATCCTCCTGTCTCAGCCTCCTGAATGCGGAGACTACAGGCTTGCGCTACTAGCCCCAGCTGCTTTGCTCTTCTGACAGCACTAGAGCAACACAGTCTTTTTTCAAAGATTTAACCTGAGGAAGTCTCTCCTCTGTCCGAGGGACCCATGGATTCTGGGAGAATAAAATCCACCCCGCAGTGTGGTCCCCTGACGCTTCCAGAACGCCTTCTGTGCGTGTCTCCGCCCTCTTTCCCCTTCAGTATTCCCTGTCAAAAACCCACACCCCTCTGGGCGTGATGACACACACCTGTTGTCCTGACACTCTGGGAGGCTGAGGCAGGAGGATCCCAAGTTCTAGCCCAGCCTGGGCAACTTAGTGACCGGGTAAGACCCTGTCTCAAAATAAAAAAAATATGAAAGGGCTGGGATATTGCTCAGTGAGAAGGCACTGCGTTCAATCCCCAATAATGCAAAATACTTAAATAAAAAAATCCCACACTCCAGATAGATTTTATCATCAATTTTTAGCTCCCCTCCTCCAACACCCAGCTCTTCCTGACATCCAAAACTTTGCACACGCTGTAGTCTCTGCTTAAAAATGCTCGTTCATCTCATGAACCCCTATATATCCCTAAGCACCCAGCTTTCTTTGCCCCTCTTTCAGGAGAAGGCATACTTAGCATCCCAAGATCAGGATTTGTGGCTCCCAGGAATACAACTCAACTCCATGTCTGCCGGGGACATCCTGGAAGCAAATACTGCCGAGCCCGGCGCCAGTGAGAACAATCCTGTAACTGTGATCAGAGCCAGGTCACAGCCGCCAACTGCAGGGGTGCAGGGACCACACAGCCATGTAATGAGGCCCTAATTGTGCACGGGAGACAAGTGGGAGGGGAGCTCCTGAACCCCCAATTCCACTGTCCAGACAATTAGACACCAGGTCGTACAGAAAGGACGCAGTAACCACTCAGCTTGGACGATAAACCCAGCACCTGGGAACTAATAAAGCAAAATGTCACCGAGCAGCCAGGCCCAGTGACACGGGGACAGGATGGGGACCATGGCAGGGTCGGGAATCCTCAGGGAGCCGTGGCTGACTGAGCCTGGTTACTGTCATCCGTCCAGTGGGGACATCGTGATTCCCGCATGACAGGCAGAGAAACCGGAGGCGAGGTTAGTTTTGTTCCTGGGGGAGGCTGAGGCAGGAGGATCCCTGTGAGTGTGAGGCCAGCCTGGGCCACACAGCGAGACCCAAAATAAAGCCACACATAAAGTACTCGACGCCATGCCTGGCACAGATCAGAAATGTCACACACGGTGTCACGCAGACCAATGGCACTGATTGTGGTGTCATTTGCTTTGGGGTTTGTCACCCCCCCAGCAGCATTCATCATGACAGGACTCCCCGGCCGTATCTGGTCTCTGTGGCAGTGGTGAAGGTGCAGAATTTGAGGGGCTCCAGGAAATGGGGGTCACCCCACCCCGACTGAGAATGGGCATGCAGTGTCCCAGACCAGGCTGAGCCACCCAGGCGAGATGAGATGTTGACCCCAGGTTGATGGTATTCAGAGGGGACAGCCTGTGCAAAGGTCCTGTGGCAGGAGTGAACAGCAGGAAATCACACCCCGAAGAACTGAAAACAGAGACACAGACCCTCGCACCAGCCAGAACACGGAGTGAGCCCAAGGATGCAGGATGGTGCCTTGTGCAGTGGAATATTACTCAGTCAGGAAAAGGAAGGCAAGCCTGACTTTGCAACAGCGTGGGTGGACCTTGAGGCCGTGCTTCTCAGGGGCCT
>RJWM01031025.1:5118-22965 GCA_004363535.1 Dasyprocta punctata
ATCAAACTCACAACCTCTCACGCCTGCCTGGCAGGCACTGAGGCCACTGAGCCAATCTACCAGCCCTAGTTTTTTGAGGCAGGGTCGTACTTTGTAGCTCAGGCCGGCCTTGCACTCCCGTGGTAGCCCAGGCTGGCCTCGAACTCACAATGCTCCTCCTACCTCAGCCTCCCGAGTGCTGGGATTAAAGGCGTGCGCCACCACACCCGGCTTAAACATTCTTATTAGGTACACAATCTCACAAGAGTATAGTTGAAATAGGAAGTCATTGTTTTAGTAAACATTCCTGTGATCTTATTTTTTTGAACTTGACAGCATAGGAGAACTGGTATTGCTGAATGATAGCAAACAAATAATAAACTGAGTCTGACTTCTTTCTCTATTACAAGCTGAGGCACCCCACTGATTTGGTAGAAAGATGTTTTTTATTTTGTCCCTTTTACATGAAGCTTAGTACAAAATTCGATGATTCTTCAACTGCCTCATACATATGACCAGTTTAGGAATTAGGCCTGTTTTTTTTTTTTAATTGCAACTTTTACATTTTCCAAACAGTATTCTAACTGTAGGTCACTGGAGACTGGAAGAAAGATCTTGTCTAATTGATAGTAAGCTGAAATTTTAGTCTCCAATCTGTACTTTAACTACAGAACTTTTGAAGGCATGAACCTTATTTTAGACATCAATGCAGAGAATATAGAGGCAATTGATTCATGATGTTGGGAGTTATAAATCTATTATAGGGTGAGTTGAGAGACTATCATGAGTAATTAATATCTACAACTGTACATAAAACATATGTGTAGAATATCAAGGCAGGAGTGGTAGCACATGGCTGTATTCCCATAGCTCTGAAGACTGAAGCAGAAGCATCACAAGTTTGAGGCCCAGCCTGGGCAGCATAGTGAGATCTTGTCTCAAAAAATAAATAGAAAAGTTTGAATAAAAAAGGCTGCCAATCTGATATTTTAAAAATTCCAGAAACATCTATTAAATCATCTAGATATATATGCATGTAGATAGGTATAAAGATAGATAGATAGATGCAGAAAATAATAATATAGGGTATAGCAAGTGAAATATTTTAGTTAATATAACAAATACAAATTGCAAAATCTGTAAATAGTTTCTGAGTTATCAAAAAGGACATTTTAAGTAACCTTCACCATTGAGTACATTTTATTATTTTATTCTTAATCTTGGAAAATTGGTGATCCTTGAACAGTATGAAAGAAACAGAAGAAAAAGGATGTTTGTTCATTGCCCACTATGTGCCAATGGACTAATCTCTTCACAGAAGTCATCTCCTCAAATTCTTAGGATAGTCTAGCATACTAGTTATAAGTGTACCAATTTGCTAGACATAAGACAGATTGTACAATACTCAATAAATTCCAGAGTCAACTGGCTGTTGAGTGATGGTGTAACATGTAGATTTTAGGTGGCCTTTATGTTCTTCCCACATTATGTCACTATATGCTCTACCAGCTGTATTTTTTTAAATTTTAATTTTTATTAGTATGTTTACAGTACATAGTGATTACATTCATTGTGGGTTGAGTTAATTGTTTAATTCACAGGTTCATACATTTTTGAATCAGCACCAGAATCCTTACCTACTTGTAAAAGCAAGCTGCTATAGTTGCATAATTTAAGTCTCAGGAACAGCAGCTTCATTCTCTTATAGGACTGTGATACCAGCCCTATTACATTTCATGTAACAAACCACGACAAGAAAAACAAATCTTATGCTCCGGTTTGCAGTAACTGAGTCCTACAACTTCATTTACTCATTCATTTGTTCTCTTCTTTAACAATCATTGACTGAATGTCTTTTATGTGCCCAGTATAACATCAGATATTAGAGAAGATAGAAAGCAATAGTAGATACATTTTCTATCACAGTAAAGCTTATAATAAAGTTGGAGAAAAGTGATATACATACAAATATACAATGAAAACACAATGTAACTGTAAAATAATTCTAAAATAATATGCAGCCAAATATGAAGTGGTGTGTGATGAGCTTTGGAATTCAAAGAAAGCAAACAATATGATAAAATGGCACTTGTGCGGTAAAGCATAACTGAAGAGTAGAATTATGAAAGTTTGAAGAAGAACATGGTTTAGCTCAGCTAGGAGGCCACTGTGGCTTCAGAAAACAGCAAGTATAAACCAGAGCATGGGACTGAGTCCTCTATGACCTTCTAGACTGAGTCAGACTTTCCGCTTCTGGTCCCTGCCTGAGCATCCATCATGGTTTTTCTGAGAACTTACGAGGCTGCCTGCCTAGTGCCCAGTAAGCAAGCAGGGCTTCTGTCACCTCAAACTTCACTGGGATATGGGTAGTTTCTGATATATCTGGTAACTGGATGAATAAGTAAAAGGAAACCTTTGGTTAAAGAAGGACTTTGCTGGGACAACATGGTCTGTGATTCTAAATATTCTTGATTTGTGCCCTGCTTCTACAGCCCTATTCTGCCAAAATAAATAACCCTGTATATAGTGAGTGAAAATGAAATTTTGTTGTCTCACTTGGTTTACAATGTAGATGATTTCTTTTAAAAACACTGATGTGTCATTTGCTAAGCACTGGTTGGGCAGTTTTTGTCTGCTTTATTTGTGCATAATTAAAATATTATTTTATTGTTTAGAGCTTAAGTGAGACCACATGTGCCCTGCCAATTAGAATTACACAAAAGCCTCTTTCTATTTTCTATTCCAGCCTCTTGAATAATATGCATCTGGGTACAGACTGCTATAAAAAGCAGTCTGAAAGTTTGGTGTATCTATCCACATTATTTACATATTTCAAGATGTCACATTGTACCCCATAAATGTATACAGTTAAGATTGGTCAACTAAGAATACTGTTAATTAAAAAACAAAAATCTTATGTAGTACATAGTTAATGGTTAATGATTCTGTAGTCCGTGCATCAAATCTAAAACTTCTTAAGTACTTTCTGGTTAGAGCAAGCTCATGCAAATATCTCCAAATCCTTTCCTAACAAGGGAGAGAACAGAAGAGCCAAGGATAACATCTTCAACAAAACTAATGGTCAAGGATACCCACGGATCCCAGAATATGGGTTAAATCTTGACAGCATCAGGACACCCGTAGGTTTAGCAGCTGTGTGAGTTTAATGAAGGGAAAGTAAAGGGGGCATTCTAATCATTTTAAGAGACCCAAAACACAGAAATTGCCAACAAACACTAACTCCAAAAGAAAGGTATCTCATTCTGAGTGGAATGCTCAGGAAGCAGTCTTGAGTGACATCTTCAGAGTTTGCACTTGCTAGGGAGTCCAGAAAGGACCATCAGGACCCACTAGGAGGCTGCAGGGAGGTCACGGGGCACTAAGATGTATTAAGTATGCAAATAAAGAAATACCTCATAACATCTCCCATGCAAAACTAAGACCCACACTGGTGAAAAATATCTTTTGAGGAATGGAACCCAAATTGAGAATGCAAAAAAAAAAAAAAAAAAACCTAAAAAGAGAGAGGGAAGATTCATATATTGCCCAGAGGAGATCTAGAGGAGGCTGACTTCAGAATTGTGCAGTCAGCTACACGGAGAGACCAGAGTTTTTAATACTCCTGAGTGGGTCCAGTTACACAATTTACAGAGCACAGTGAAAAATGAAAATCCAGAACTCCTTGTTTAAAAATCTATTAAAAGTTTCATGACTACAATAGCAAAAGAGCCTGAAACACAGAGAGGGAAGGGCCCTGTGTGATTTTTCAAACCTGTGGGGCCAGCTGTACTTCTCAGTCAAAATGGACAGGCAGTCTTCAAACAGGAAGCTAGGAAAGCAGCTGTCTTAGTCTGTTTTGACTGATAATGTCATGTTCTATGGGTCAGGTGGCATATAAACCACAGGAATATATTGCTCACAGTTCTCGAGACTGGGAAGTCTGAGAACAGGGTGCCAGAATCATCGGGGTCTGGGGAGGATCCCCTTCTGGGTTGCAGACTGCTTACTCCTTTTATTCTATCCTTATATGGTAGAAAAAGTGATAGGGGTCTCCTTGGGGCCTATTTTTAAAGGATGCTCATTTTATTAATCAGAGTGCCACCCTCATGTCCTAATCACCTTCCAAAGGCCCCATCTCCAAATATTATCACAATAGTGGTTGTTTTAGTTACTTTTCTCATTGCTGAGACAAATACCCAATGCTCAAAATTAAGGGAGGAAAGGTTTATTTAGCTCAAAATTTGTAGATGTTTCGGTCTATAATTGGTTGGCTCCAACATAGGGTGGCTCATGGCAAAGGGGCAACAGTTCATGGTGGTGGAAGACAGCAAAAGCAGCAAGGGAAGGAGAGAGCAAGATGAACCTCTTTCTGTCCCTTATATTGTATACAGGCTACATGACCTACGGTGGGCATACCACTCACACCCTTAATGCTGGTATTAGACCTTGAATCAGTCACAAACTCTAGATTCACCTGTCTCCAAAAAGCCTGCTCCCCGTGACCACGTGAAGTTTTTGGGGGACATCCACACACAAACCATAACAGAGGTTAAGATTTCTGCATATAAATTTTGAGCATATGTAGACATTCTCTCTATAACAGTAACTCTAGTTTGCTCACTTCAGTATTCAAGATCTTTTTCCTAAAAGTATAGGAAAACACATCTCATTTAAACATGAACAATAGAAAAGGTTTGTAGTTAAACTTCTTGCAAAGATATTATAAGGAAAAAAGAGAACCAATAAAATATCAACAGATAATAAAGACACAGGAGAAAATTACAGCAAAAAACTAAATTAAACCTATTTTGGAACAATGCAAAATGAAGTTAAAAGAAAATATGAGAACTATATAACTATGAAAGAACAGCATAAATCAGAAATGGCAAAGCTCTGAAATACTATGACTAACCAACAAGAAGACTGAGAAGAGCTTTCAGAACTTAAGAGGAAATTAGGAAATAAAGAAAAGTCGTTTCAGAAACAAAGACTCTAAGTAACAGGAGAGCAAATAGAACAGATTTCAAAGTACAATAAGAGAAATAATGGATAGGAAAATACAATGAAACAAGCAGAAACAAAATCCCTTTGTGAAAAAGCGAATTTTACAATCTCTGACCACTTGAATCTTACTTAACAACAAAGATCACAACATTTATTTTTCTACTATATTTGTGGAAGTTTGATTAATCTTCTGCAAAGAAGTTCTAGTTAATTAATTTTTTTTAAAATCCAGTTTCAAATAGATAGTGCTGAAACCAATTTTGCATCCATATTCTTCCCAATTCATTTGATGATTTGAAAACATTAACAAAAACATTTTTAATCTGCTTTTCAAAGAGAACATCTGTGCATTATTGTCTGTGACAGTGGCTTTGTTATAACAAATGAAACATCTGGAAAGACTTGATTACTTGTTGACAGAAACTCCAATTCAAAGCATAGGTGAAGGATAATGTATTCTCACTGGGCTCAGATGAATAGGTCTAGCCAGTGGGGTCAACCTAAGCTAATATGCTGGGGCGCTGTGGTGTTGGAGTCCTTTTTTCATTCTGGGCCATCTTTTGATACATTTTTATTGGTGGTCAATTTTGGTTCCTACCTAATTTGGAAGGACAAGAATTAACATTTTTAGTTTGTGGCTTTTAGTCTGATTAGTAAGAGTAGCCCTTTCAGTCCTACTTTTAGGTTAACTCTCCGCTAGGGGAAAAATATAATGAGATCTCAAGATTCCAGATCATTCGAACCCATGTTTACAGTATTTTTCAGTCTTTCCTTTTAATGATGAATTTCAGCTTACATGATTATTAGAGTTAGAGTAATCCCTCCTTAGCTTCAGTTTTACTTTTTAACGTTTCAGTCACCAAGACCCAAAAAATATTAAATGAAACATTCCATATTGACAGGCAACATTCACATAACTTTTATTATAGCATATAATTATTGGTCTTCCATTTTATAATTATTGTTGTTAATCTCACTGTGCCCACTTTATAAATTAAACTTTGTTATATATCTATAACTATGTCTATCTATATCTACATCTATATATTTGTATCTATATCTATATCTATGAAAAAACATAGAATACATAGGGTTTGGTACTATCCATAGTCCTGAATATCTGTTGGGGGTCTTGGAACATATCCCTTTTAAATAAGGGGTTGTAGAGTCATTGAATAATATTCTCATTTGCCAAAATGAATGGTTTTAGGGTCATAAATGCAAACATGACCAAATGGCTTCTAAGACTCTGAAAGATAATTTACTGATCATTCTAACTTTATTACAACTTAATTAAGTAAATGATGTAATGCATATGAAGGTACTCAACAGATTGCTGGGCATGTGCTAAGAATTTAATAAAAGTTAAATCTAAGGCTAGTTTCTCCTCCTTTCTTGATGGTAGAGTACAATCCTAGAGATTAAAAATATCAGGTTCTTGCTTTTCACCCTCCCTTTCAGTCAAGGACTGAACATATGATTTAACTCTAGCCAATGAGAGCTAAGGAGAGAGGAATCTGGGAATGCTTCTTCCCTGATAAGAAATCTCTCATGGAGAGAGACATCTATCTTCTTCATTTGCACATCATCATGTTTATATTCAATGTCTAGAATGATGGCAGCCATTTTGTGATCGTGAAGGGATAAGCCAAAGTCCCTAGGAAATACATGTGGGAGGACAGAGCAAGAAGATGGAGGGAGTTTGGGTCCTTGGTGCCAGTGTGGAGCCACTTAACTGACCTGACCCCATCCATTTCTTGGTAAATTCAATGAGTAGTAACCTTAATGTTGAATCTTTTTTAGTAGGGTGTTTAGTCTCAAGCATCCAAAAGCATTTAAACTAATATACCAAAGGACTGCCCTCATTTTCAAATATTTCAGTAGTATCCAAATCCAGTTTTCCCTTACTGTGTCTCACAACATGTATGACAATAAACTGGGGGAATAAGGTCCTTACCAAACCCTGAGTCCATTTCCACATTCACCACTGCTTGTTTTCAAATCTTCTTTCACATTCACAAAATAGAGATGGCTTCTATTTTTCAGCTCATTAAGTGTTATGATGACTGGTAACCTAATTGATTTGTGGTCCCCAAATTAAAGACACTAGAAAAGATGTTTTAAATGGTGGTTTTCCATATGAGCTCTGCCTAAGCTGTGCTGTAATTTATGGATGTGCCAACAGACTAAAGGACAAAGTGATGTGTAATTCACTGGCAGAACCCTGAGAAGCTGCATAATGTACATCATTCCCCATCATCAGACTAGAAACAACCATCAAACACCCTGGTGACTCCCTTGCTTTGGCACTTGTCCCCTGCACAGGACCCAAGTCCTGTTCCCAGCTGCTTTTGATGATGACATCGCCCAAACCGGAGGAGAACAAATCAGTACAGAGCCTCACAGAATCCAACCTAGATTCAAAAGCAATGAACAATTACAGGATATCAAATTAATATTTAATGAAGATGTAAATTATGAGAGTCAATACTGAATTGCTTGGTGAAATCTGTTTCAGCAAGAGAAAGCAGCAGTGGTCTGTACAAGGAGGGGGAGCTGTCTTTCTTATTAGCTATTGTTCTTTAACTTCTCCCCAGCTCGAGCTGAGGCCTGGGCTCAGATTCCCCAAGCAGCTGACAGTTGCAGTGAGAGTGAAATCAATCTTATAATCCTCCTAGCCATTTTATTCCTAATTTCCCTCTCTGTATTCTTTTACTCTCCATGCAGACTGTGTGCTCAGAAACAAACTCCACATAGGGTTTCTGACACCAGACTCGCCTATTGCCAACATTCTGTCTGTCCCTCTGTCAGCAGGGTGTCTGCAATGATGAGAAAGCCGTGATGCCTGCGAGGCAATTCATCACCTCTGCGAGTGAGGGAGAGCTTCTGAGCCCACTGGTGTCAGAAGAAGCTGCCAATGCCTCAGTCAGAGCTGGGGAGTGGGTCTGAAGGTGCTGGTCCATGAAATAACACAAGAAGAAGAGAAAAGATGCGAGAACCAGTGGGCTACAGGGTATAAGTGAAAAAATGGTGGGTGCTTGTGCAGGTTACTCAGACCCAAAGGGGCAGCAAGGTCCAGGGGACTGTGTCTTTATTACTGGCTGTGCTCTTGAGCCCCCATCTGGAAGAGGCAATATCAATGTTGGAGGCGCTGGAGGCAAAAAAAAAAAAAAAGTTTCCGAGGAAAAGAGTTCTTTTAGCCAATAGCACCTCCTCCCAGCTGATAGGGTTGGAAAGATGAGGCAGACTCAAACCCAAAGGCTACTTTTCTGTTTTCCTGGGGCAGTCTAAGAAAGAGCAGCTTTCTTTGTCCACCAGGGGGACAAGCAGTGTTACCTTTTCTGGTGCATCAGTCTACAGACTACAGAAGTCTGTAAATTTGGTTCATTACATTGGGTACTTCAATCTATTCCGGCAGCGGCCAGCTCACGACATGGGAAGTTTGGAGGTCTCAGATCTGTTCATGCCTCCGGGGAGTTGGGCTAAACCTTCTGTGAGCACAAACCAAACCTCTCCTCCCCTGACCATGCCTCCTACTCTGCCTCCAGGACACTCTACAAAGAGAGTCCCAAGGACAGCAGCTGCCATTCGAGAAGGAGCACTTTTGCTTGCACGCCTGCTCCGCTCCAGTGTGCTCACCACGGAAGGGCCTGGTGAGAAGGGCTGCTCAGTCACTCTGTCATCACTTTTCAGAACTGCTGCTGTGCTATCTACAAGCTCAGCGGGTAGCTTTCTGTCTTAGCCTATTTTACTTGCGAAGACTGATTCTAGGACCTACAGGACTCTGGGTCCCACACTAATTTTTTTCCTCCTCTAAACAGACTTGTGAAGGCTTGAGTGAGACTACATGTCATAGAAGATTTTGAAATGTTTTCCCCTGCAATGTCAGAAACAGAAATAGCTCGAGGTATCACAAACAGAGGGGGTTTAATACCAGAAGCTGATCACATGGATCAGGGAAGAATGAGAAGCCAAAAAGGGGTCACCAAGGCAACGTAAAGACTAGCCACAGCAAGAGGCTGTTGCTACCTTTAGCAATAGCAAAGCGGGAGGAGGTGGTATTACCAGAGGACAAAAGCCAGGTCCATATGGCAGGAATCTGAGAAATGGCAAAGGCAGCCAGGTGGGTGCTGGGATGGTAGAAAGAGGGGTTCCTAGGTAGGATTTGTATTTGTCTGATGCTGTGTAAAACAAACAATCCCAAATCTTAGCTGCTGTTAACACCTAACTTATTACCTTAGCATTTCTGCAGCAGGAATCTAGGAATAGTTTAGTTGGTGGTTCTGGCCCAGGGACTCTCATGAAAGGGGCAGTTGGGGCTGCAGTTATGTCAAGGTTTAGCGAGGGAAGGTTTTGCTTCCAGGCTCACTCCCGTGGAGGCTGCCGGGCCCCACTTTGCTGCCTGTTGGTTGAAGTCACCAATTCTGTGGCATTTGGATCTCTCTATAGGGCTCCTCACAGTCTGCCAGACTCCATACTCTACAGTGAGGGCTCTAAGAGACAGAGAGTGTGAGAAAGGGAGAACAGGACAGAAGGGACAGTCTTTTTGTGATCTCATCTTGGAAGTGACATCCCAACACTTTAGCCATATTCTGTCTGTTAGAAGGAAGCCACAGAGCCCAGCTCACACTCAAAGAGGGTGATGAATTCCAGAAAGCAGGGGTCATGAGGGACCCTCTTAGAGGCTGCATGCCACAGGGCTGGAGACACAGAGGTAGAGGCGACTAGGTTTTTGGTGGCTGAAGTTTACACAAGTTGTAGAACTTTTTTTTTTTTTAAAGCAATTGCAAATGTAAAATTACAAACACAAAATTATACACAGGTCTGTTAACTGATGAATACATAAACAAAATAGGAAATGCAACACTATCTGGCAACAAAAAGGAGTGAAGTGTTCATATATGGATGAACCTCAAAAATATTCTGCTCAGTGAAGGTAACCTGTCACAAAAAAGCATATACTATGATTCCGTTTATGTGAAATGTCCAGAATAGGCAAATCCATAGAGACAGAAAGTAGATTAGTGGTTACCAGGGTCTGGGGTTGGGAGCCAGGATTGACTGAAAACAGACACAAGGGAACTTTTGGGGGTAATGGAAATGTTCTAAAACTGGATTGTGGTGATGGTTGTACAACTCAGTAAATTTACTAAAAACCATTGAACCATATACTTACAATGGGTGAATTTTATGGTATGTAAATTATATTTCAATAAAGCTGTTCAAAATTATACACACAGGGCATTGGAAGAGGCCTATGTGCATGAGAGGCCCTAGAGCTTCAGCTTCATTAACTTTTCAGGAAATTTGTCTCTGTGGAGGAGACAGCTATTGCAGAGATGATGCCTGAGGCAGTGGGAGGGTGGAGAGACTGCAAGGCCTCTGCTTCCTTTTCCCTTCTGGTCTTTTGCTAAGTCTTCTACTGCTCTAACCTGCCCTGAAGCATAAAGGGAGTGTTTTGTGATCCAGAATTGAGGATGTGAAGGACCAGGAAAAGATCTGAGAGCAGAGAGGCAAATGGCAGGCTCACAGGTCAGTTCCTACAGTGGCACTTCCACACCCACCCGCCAGTACCACTCAGAACACCTCTGCTTTCTAGTATTACAAGATGTCTTGAAAGGCACTCCAGAGAAGGCCCCTATTTCTGAAAGAAGGACTACACTGTTGATTATTTGTCTTCAAACATTAATGGACACTGGATTTGTTGGTTGGTTTCTCATTTATTGGTCATATGAAGGTTCAAAATCATCCAATCCTGCATATGCACATACACGGGAATGGAGATCAGTCTTAAGTCGTGCTAAATACTCACTGTTGAATGCATTGTCACAGCAGCTTCTTTCATTTCCCTCTTGGAAACTATGAGTACCAATGGCAGGGCAAGAGGGAGCAGTCATTCTGCCACAGGTGCAAGCAATAAGAGGATGCATTGTTTGTGGAGAAATTAAAAGCAATGAGAAATGCAACTAGATGTTAGTCTCTTTTTTCTTTTCAGCATGTCCAAGCAATTCTAAACAATGTGGATGATAAAACACTCCCTTCTCTCCACACCCCTACAAATATTTTCTTGGATTAAGTTCTAAAATTGCAGAGGCCACTGCTGAGTTTTAAATGATATATCTGCAAGCTTCAAATTGGCACAATTTTGATCAGGCATCACAGACCTCTCCACCACTTACCCTTTAATACCCAGTGTTTTCTGCGTGGATGCTAAGGCCAAGAATTCCCAATTAACTCCAGCGATGCTGCTGACCCATATGGGCTCAACCACATACATTTGATTCTGGAGTAAGTTTGAGTTGGTTCAAAGTCAGTTAAGCTCACTTCAGACGTACTTTGTATCTGTAGTCCCTGTGGTACCACAGAGCTCTACATTTACAGGGTAGACTCAGAAACACAAGAAGACAGTGACTGTGAAAAGGAAGAAAAAGAACTCAGGATGCTTAGCTCTGTTGTTCTAAGTACAAATCAGTCTTGGAACCTTGTAATGTTCACCCATGTGGAGAATGTTTCTTACCGTGGGCTTTTGTTCTTATAAATATATTCGTATAAGTAAAACTGTGACTCAATTTCTTTTTGTTGTGGGATGGCAGTAGTTATTTTTAATTTCCTGTATTTTTTTACTGGCATGAAATTTCAATAAAAGACAAATATTTCGTTGTCTGTATTTCTTTGAGGCTATTACAATTGTTCATTTCCTTTCATGATTATTGCTGGAAAAATATTTTATCATATAGAGGCGGGAGTGTTAAAAATGATTTGAACTTTGTCAAACGCTTTAAGTAGGTTATGCTTATAACCAAAAAGTAGTGACCCCATAAGAGGAAACTGGGGCTCAAAAAGGTTAAGACAATTCCTTAGAATCACATAAATAGCAAGTAATAGACCAAGGACTCAAAGATTGTATAGCCAGGCATGGTGGTGTACATATCCTTCCAGCTTGGAAGGCTGGGGTGGGAGGATCACTTAGGCCCAGGAGCTCAAGGCTAACCTGGGTAACATCCCTATTTTACAGGTGAGAGAACTGAACTGCAGGCAGGCTAAATGCTTCGCCCTATGTCCCACAGTTAGCAAGTGGCAGAATGTGGATCTGACAGCTGGTAATCTTGTTCCATTCACTACCTGTGAAACCTTCACACTTAATTTGCTCATTCACCAAAGTCTCCTTGCAAGGCCACGTTCAGTGTCACGTGGGCTACAGTGAAAGACTAAGACCCTCTTTTCTGTCAGCGGTCCTCTCCCATTTTGGAAGAAATCTCCCGTCCATGCACGGGGGCAAGCAATTTTGCGGGCACAAAATGCAATACGCTATGAATTCAGCTCATCGTGGCCATTTACCAAAGACTTTGAGAAGAGAAGAATGAGGAAGAAGATAGACATTGTCAAAACACGATCTGCGCACGGCGTTCTAAGACAGGATTAACTCCCACAAAGGTCTCTGCAATCTTTAGTACAGTTTGGCGGTAATACCAACCGACAACACTAGATGGCAAAGTGGTGCTACGTTACTGTGATGACTGAGGTTTAAAAAAAAATCCACTGGGCAATTTTTTTTCTTTTTAATTTTAAAATTTATTTTCAGGGAAACAAAGTTCTATGTGTAGTTACTATCTTACTTTTTAAAAAAAAAAACTCATTGTTTAGAAATGCCCTTTTTGAATTGGCCCAGTCTTTCAGACTCTATCAATTAGGTAAATATATGTCTTGCTGCCTAATGGCCAGCTGGTCAAAAGCCACCTCCTAATTGATCAGATAAAAACGGGAGGATAACAGAAGATAATGGAGATAGTATGAAATGTACTTTCAAAAGCTGTATGTTAACATAAATGTGACATAAATGTGACAAATGTATATGGCACAGATGTCATCTGTCATGGCCTCTTCTGTTTAAATAAACTTAGAAACAAATAACAAATTGGACACACTGCTGCTCCTCATTTCATTCATTCAGAAATAAGCACCTCTTATGTACAAGGCAGTTGTAGGCAGCACGGAATGCAAAAGACTTCTACTTTGGCATTTAAGAAATCTGTGTTCTAGTGGGAGACAAAAGACAAATGCACCAATACTGTCAACAGTCAGCCCCTGAATCATTCTTCCTCTAGACACTCATGGTTAGAGCTGCTGATTCCCCCCTCAGTTCCCCTTTCCTGAAAGCTCTGAGACCACCCAGGGTCCTGACGGGGGGGGGCACATCAACATATCAAGACTGGGCCCCATGCAGCAGGGGCTCAGGCAGCGTTTGTATTGCTCTCTGAATTGCCTTGGCAATTCAAATGCAGCATGCCCAACAACTGTTAATAGGAGGGAGGCAGGAATCAGGGTGTACCGCTACTGAGGAAAATTGATCTAAAATTTTGCCATGGACAGTGATGAGGGGGTGGAATTACAAGCGTGCAAATATCATCAGCAAAGGTATAGAAGCAGAGATCTCTGTCCTAGGGAAGCCTTCTATGGTTACAGCAGGTCCTTAAAGGAGGCTCAGCCCAACAGCATCAGCATCCCGGGAAATTTGTTAGAAATGTTGATTTTCAGGCTCCACCTCAGACCTAGAGAATGAGAAACTTCAGAGGTGGGGCCTGGCCATCTGCATGTTAGCAAGTGCTCCGTGTGTTTCTCAAGCTCAAGGTTGAGAATCACTGGATAAGAGTCTGCCTCCTGCCAGGAAGGATTGCTAAACAAGGTAAGGTACACAGGGTTAGGTCTTAAAGTGCCTTGTGCTAAGGAGACTTTTTTCCTGTTTGTTTTATCTTGTAAGCAACATGAGAGCCACTGAGGGTTTCTAAGCAACAAAGTGACCATAACAGATTTTCACTTTGAATTCATCCCTCTTGTGATGGCATGGAGCTTGATGTGGAAGGAGGGAAATGCCCTCCTTCAAGGCTATCTTTACTTCTGCCTTTACTACCAGCCTCTGCCCCTAGTTCTTTTCTTTTTCTATAGCTTTGGCTCCTGGCGATCTTGCCCACTCTCCGGGTGTCAGCCACCCTCCCTGGAAGGTGACTACCCAAACTAATTCTCTAGTGTGTCTTTACCAGGAAGACTAGCTTAACTTCCTGGATGTTTGATTGTCATCTCACACAAAACATGGCTAAATCTCAACTCATCACCCTTATACCAGAGTTTTCTCTTCTTGCTTCTCGACTCCCTTTAATATTGTGATCATCTACATTGCCATTTAGGCTGCAGTTGTCCTTAGGGTCATCCCCAAAGCTTCTTCAACTCCAAAACTCAATTAGGAACTTCTTATTTACCTTTCAGTGAGTCCCTGGGATATGCTTCTTTTCGAATACGTTGATCTGTGAGTCTAAACTCCTTAAAAGAAAAACATGGGCCTCATTTATATTTGAATCCTATTGATACCAGCCGAGAAAAGGTGGACAACGTATGTTTGGGAAAAGAGGAGTAAATTCTGCCCCTTAAAGATGAGGGAGAAAAACAGATCAGAGAACAATGGAAAGATGCCTGCAAACCAATTGAAGTAGAGGCTACAGAACCCACAGATGGTTCCTGGTTAACCCTTGAAGAAGCCAGGTAGTATAAAGGAAAGATTGATTGTAAAATAGTGGAATTAGATTACAAGAAATTAACAGAGGGAATGGGGAGGAGCAAGTGTAGATTAAGCTTTCTGGATGCCTGAGAAAAGGAGAAAGGATATGGACTGGAATTTCACAGAAGACAGTCAAAGAGAAGAGAACTGCTTGTTTTTAAAAGTAAGGGAAATGTGAATATACAATTCAAGAAAAAGCAAAAATAAAATGTAAGGAAACGGAATGACTAAGAAGGGTCTAGGGAGTGCTCAAGAATCACAAAAACAGAGAGGTAGGTAAGATTATGGACACAGAAGGAAGGACTGGTGTCGGAGCAGAGGACTGGGCTCAAAAGTGTCAGCAGGTATGAGGCATTTGTAGTTTCTGAGCATGTCATCTCTAATCAGTGAGAAGCTGAACACCGCTGGATGTTGAAGTTGAGAGTAAGAGAAGTTAGCAAGTGCACATGGATATCTGTGATATTGAAGGAAGGCGAGTGGAGGCAGAAATGCATTGGTGGCCTTGAGCAGAGTGGAAACTATTTAGAGCAAACATGCATAGTTGGATAGACAGCGAGTGGCCCTAAACATAAGCTTCTAAGCTCTGTCTGTACTGGTTCCACTGCCTCTACTGTTTTGGCTCCTTCCTCTGCCCGCTGAACATCTTCTTGTCTTTAATTCCTTGATCAAAAGTCATAGCATCTCTTTGAAATCTTCTTTAATACACATTCCTCACCTTCCTCTACTTCCACGAAAGATGTTTCCTAAGCACAACATTTATATATGTTTTAAAGCTTAAAAGCAATTGGGTGTAACTTTTCATATATACTATATACACACATAAAATACACACAAACACACATATATATATACGTATATTTATAATGTTAATCAGCCACTCAGTGCACTACAGGAATTTTAACCTTTATCAATTCATGTTCACAAAACACTAGATGTTCATTTTGTCTACCAGACAATGAGTTTATTAAAATCCAGGGTCACATCCTGCTCACTTTTTTAACCTCTATGCCCAGCACAGCATTTAGTCCATACTAGGATCTCAAAGGCATGAGTTAACTCAAATGAATGAATTGCTGCTTAATATATATGCTTACAAGTTCAGTTCTTTAAGACCTGGTTCTATGACAATTTGTTCTTATCCTCCACTAGTAGTATCTTCTCCAGATTAAATAAACCCAGTTCTTTCTATTTGTTTTTCCTCAGAAAATGTCTTTTAATTGCTTAGGTTTCAAAATGGCTTTGTTCAGACTTCTCAGTATTATTCTTACACTTTTACAATTATGGATTCAGAACTGACCCCAGTGATTTCTGATCCATCAGTGCTTCACTGTTGCTAGCTTGGCACAGGTTTGAAATTTATTTTGGATCTCTTTTTTTTTTTCTGTTACTAAAATTATTAATAGACACAATCAGATTCTTGCCCCAAAATTCAGATTGCATTACCCTTCCTTGTTAAGCTGTGATACCCACAAGGGAAGTGAAGCAAATAAAGTGACCTCATAAAAGTCTACAAATATAAGGATAAGTTGTCCTAATCAAATCCTCACCGATAAGCTCCCAAAGTTCATGGAGTTCTCAGCACGAGGAATGTAGTCATGGCTTGACACTGTGAGCGCCCCTTCACTGATGGCTGCTGGGTTCTAAAAGCCATTCATAGCTTCTTTTCTCACTGCTGAGGTCTGCTAGGAATTAGAAATTGTAGTGAAAGGTTGTAGTGTTTCCCAAGGTGGTCTGTACCTGAGGATAACTATGTACTAAAGTATGGATTTCTCTTGAGATACCGACTCAATTGGCTTGAAGCTGGGCCAGAGAATATATTTTTTTAAAAGTATGTAAAGTTAAATTCTCTCTGAAGCAGACCCTGAAATAAAAAGGTGAGAACATTCTGTTCATTTGGGAAGTCACGCCAGTAAGCAGTGATACAGGAGAGAGAAGGGGAGACAGACTATCAAGTGTGTGTTACTGAGCAGGTGAACACTGCAGAAAACTAAGGCTTGATTTCACTCAGAATTGATAGGGACAGTAAAAAACATCTTAGGAATATTTCACCTAAATTACAAATATGCTAGGGGATTTGTCAGCTCCTGTTGTTGACTCCTTGGCATTGCTAGTTTGACATACAGGTGAACCACTAGACTCTGAACCAAATAAAATGCAAAGGCAAAAAAATTGTTCCTGTGTTTAGTTAAAAACTACTTGGTTGACTTGCACAGGAGTGGTGATTCCAGGGAATGTGAGTGGCAAATGAACATTGTCTGCTATAAAAACATCCCTGATGTCTTAGATATAGCCAAGTCTCACAGTAGACCAGAATTGGGTAATGTCACAAGCATTAATCCACTCTGAAACTTTAGTCAAAATGTTTATTACCAAACAATTCATGTGAACAATGCATAGTTAACCAAAAATGACTCAGGCCAGAAGGGGGAAAAGGCAGGTTCTCTTGTACTGAGAGAGAGGAAGGGAGAAAGATCATAGTCTACGTGGAGGTATCTCAGTTGTCTCAGCGGCTATGAAGTCAAGGACATTGACATTTTCTATGCACCCAGGTTGCTTGGAATGCCTTCCAGCTGCAGCATTGGGACCTTAATAAACGAACCATATTATGTTTATACTTTACTGTTTAAGCAATGCTATTTCACTCTGTGTAAAGCCACTTAAAACACCAGTGGAAACACATGCATGGACCATGAAACAACTTTAAATGGATAATCAATTTTTATCACATATTGAGGGTTAGACTGGTATATACGAGTGAATTATGAAAGTCTGTATGTGCTCTGGCTAGGAGTGTTTGCATACCATATCTTTGTCTTTGTTACAAAACCAGTTACCTGTAGTGAGTTGAAAGTTTCCAAAATGTAACACAGAAAGCTCCTTTCATTCTGAAATAATTTTTCAGAACCTTAAAAACAGGAGTGAAAAAAAAAAAAACCAGGAGTGTAAATGTGAAAGATCCTATTAGAACACTTTAACTTCTTTGTATAACAGTTCTCCCTTGGAAAAAAAAAATCTGATCATCAACTACCAAAGGCACCAATAAAAGTACAACCAGGGTAAAAAAGAGTTTAGGAACAAGTCTAGAAGGTACAGGTTATCCTATAAGCTATGATGAATGGTTTTAGAAGAAACATGAACTTGTTTACACGATGACTAGTAAACACATGGAACTCATTGTACACATGGAGCTGGGCAGGATGAGAAGGTGAACACGTTCAAGGTGAATTTGAATCAATCCATGGATAACAGAATGATAACTGTTAGCTGAGGGGAAATTGGGCAGGTTCAGGTTACATCCCTAACCTCTGAGGAGG
>RJWM01031026.1:0-22879 GCA_004363535.1 Dasyprocta punctata
TTGTTTGTCTCTTTTGCTTTTTGTTTCTCTTTTCTGTGTCCATTTTCTCTTAAATAAAAAAAAGAAAAGACAAGAAACAAAGAAAAATTTCCCAGATACCCTCTACCAGACTTCCCCTCTTATCTCATTGTCCAATGTGTCACATTCCCATTCCTAAGCCAACGCTAGAGAGATGGGTCCATTTCGTGTTGTGATGCCAAAAAATGCCTGAAGCCAAGTGACCTATAAAGAAAAGGTGATTATTTAGCACACAGTTGGAGGCTGAAAGTCCAATATTGACCACATCTCGTGGCCTTTGATGCAGATCTCGAGGCTGTGTCAATACGGCAGATGGCATCATGGTGGGGGTGTATGGGAGAAGGAAAAGCATACATAGTGGGAGAGGAGATAGGGGTGGGTGCTGGATTTTTCATAGCAACCCACTCTCATAGGATCTGACTTGGTCCTGCAAGAATTACACTAATCCCTTCCAAGGGTGGTGGCCCACAATCTCCTCAACACCTCATTACAGTTCTGCAGGGGACCAAGCTTCCTGCACGTGAGCTTTGGGAGACTTTCCAACTACATCATAGCAGAGGAAAAGCAAGACTCCCTACCCTGGGTCTGGAGCCACTCTGAGGCCCATATTACCTGAATAACATCCCCATACTCCAGAGGATAATTAAAGCTGGGTTTCTGTTCAGGTGAAATAAGGCAGGCGACAGCTGCCTGCAAGGTCACAGACAGTACCTGCCACTGTTTAGGGAGTATAAATACTTCAGAAATATGCCTTCATTGATAGAAGTGCTATGCTGAAATTTAGACTCAAAATGTGTATTGGTTTTGGGAATTGCAGAAGTTTTGTTGAGAACAATTGCGAGGACGCCGAAATGTCAGTGACACAAAGCACTCTTCCTCTGGTCCCCTCTTTTGTTGTCCCACTGTCTTCCTCCCTGCCTTGGAGTTACCTGTGACATTTCATGCTTTAGATCTTTTTTTTTTAAGTCCTCAAAGAATCTTCTATGTTTCTAAATGGCTGGCCTCCTTGCAAGGCACTCAACAAAATGATAAGCAAAACATCTAACATCCTCACGAGCACGATGGAAGAATTTAGGTCTCTCTCTGCTCTTGAATATTTTTGATAGTTTGATAAAAGTACCATGAGAATCAACAAAGGGGAAATTTCTTTATTCACATAATAACTACTGAGCTTGTGGGCTTCACGTGAGCCACAGGAAAGGGGTGATTAGGAGAGCATAAGTGGGAGGAAAAAAAGAAAAAGGACCTCTGTCTTTAAGAGTGACAACACACAAAATAATTAGAAAACAAAGCCATGTTTCTTAGCTTCTCACTCTGTTCCAAATAGGCTCACATCTATTCCTGTCTGCTCCTCACTGTGCTTATCATAGCGGCACGCACATGGTCAGCTAGGAGAAACGAAAGACGGTGAAGTCCTAGACATTTTGTTTGTCCACATATTAAGGTGTTTGGTGGGGAGTCCAAGATGCCATTAGTTTATCCTCTCAGGTCCAATAGGAATCTGGCTCTTCCCATTCTGCTCCCCCTCCATTTGTTGGCTTTTTGTCTTTGTGTTTATTGCTTCATGATCACTAGACAGTTGCCATGACTCCAGGAATCAAGACTACATTCAAAGCTGGGGTTCAGGGAGGTGGCTGGATAAGGAAGGACATTCCCTCACTGTTCCTGCCTTCTATCTGGAGAATCAAAAATATTTTCACAAGCCCTCCCAGACTGTCCCTCTGTCTCACTGATCGAAATCTGATTGTACTGCCCCCTCAGCTACATAGAGAACAGCAATGTGAATAGCTGGCAAATAGAGTTAGCTTAGCTGTGATGGGCTTTAAACCAATCACAGCTCATCCCTAGATACTGGGTACCTTGCTGTCCATGCTCTTCAAAACATCAGTTGTTAGCAAGCAAGCAAGCAGAGGAATGGCAGGTACCCAGGTCTCCCAAACTCATTCACACAGGTGCTTTTTATCCTCTTCATCTCACCTGCCGTGGCCTCACCAAACTCTTGTTATGGCTGTGTCTAGATATCCCCCCAAAGCCTCATGCAGTCATAGGTGGAGCTTTTTCAGAGGTGGCTGGATCTAGAGCGTGTGATTCATTCATGGTATAATGCTGGAATTAAGGATGTATGATTCCTAAATCGGTCCACCGACTGGTTTGGCACCACTCTAATCCCAGTAACCTAGATAGAGTTAAAAGGGGAAGAAAGATGCTGTTTAGGTCCCTTGTTGCTTTGGCTACCTGTGGTACCACCCTGCCTTGGAGCCACACTGCCTTGGAGCCAGCCAACATTGGACTGAAGCCTCTACAAACTGTGAGCTAAATAAACTTTTCCTCCTTTAACTGTGGATGTTGGGTGGTTTTTATCTCAGCAACGAGAAAAGTAACTAATACACTCCTTTTCTTACTCATGGTCAATTCATACATCAAGATCCTGGCTTCACCCACCTTGCTGCCAGGACCTATAGGCTCCCCACACGGTGGGAGCCTGGTTGGGTAATGCAGTACTGTACACACCCAGGGGATACACTCAGGTCCTAGAATCTGCTTTCCTAAATTTGAATCCTCATTATGTTTCTTTCTAGTCATGGCTTTTTTGGAACTGATGTGACTCTCTAGACGTAAGGACTCTTTCATTTAATCTGTCCAGTAAGCATTAATGTAATGGCTGGCACAAAGTTGACTCTCAATTTTAAAAGAATGGAGGATGGATGGATGGATGGATGGATGGATGGATAGGTGGGTGGATGAATGGATCAGTAAATGGGTGGATAGGTGGAGGGATGGATGGGTGGATGGATAGATGGATGAATGGATGGATAGATACTTGGGTAGATGGATGGATGGATGAATGGGTAGATGCTTGGGTAGATGGATGGATAAATGAACGGATCATACCTGCCCCCAGAGAACCACTCAGAAGATAAATGAGATACTGTATATGAAAAAGAACAATCACCAAATGGCATGGAGTAAATGCTCATTAGATGCAGGTAGAAACTGATCATATCAACACCTGTTTCAAAACCCTCACAGCTGCAGTTGTCCTTAGAGGAAAGGGTTAAGTCCAAACTGCCAGAATGCTCTGGTCTTTGACTGCTTCTTAGTACTCTCCTTTCCCATGCCAGCATGGTGTCCCCGACCTGGAGTGGATGACATCTATTTCTCTCTCTTGTCCAAGCTTAGGCGTTTCCTCCCTGGGACCTTTCCTTCTCTCTTCTCACAGGTTCCCAGCAAAAGGAAGGTCAGGAGCTTTGAGAAAAAGGTAATCAGGGAGAATTTTTGGACCTGGGAAGCAGGAAGCATTTTCTCAAGTTTGCACCTCTACTTCTCTGGACTAAGCAGGTGAGAGCAACAGCAGAGCTCCTCCTAGCCTGAGTCTGGGAAGTTATGGGTTCCAGGGCCGCAGATCAGAGCCGGATACAGATACGGATCACCTGCCAAGAAGGGGCAGGTTCCTCAAGCAACCGGGCACCAAAAGACGTCAGAGAGGCCCCGTAATTACCTGGGAAAGTGTGATTTGCCAAGGATTGCAGTTGCAATCTCCTGAGATTCCCTCATTGCTTAATAAAGTCATGTCTTCTCATACAAGAGAAGTTATGCAACATACAAGTTTCTGTGTCTGATGTATTTCACTTAATGTTATAGTCTCAAGGTGCATCTGTTGTTCCAGAAATGACCAGAGTAGTACTCCAGTGTGTATAAATGCCACACTTTCTCTATCCATTATGAGAAACCCAAGTATAAATAATTAAAAAAAATAGCCAGGTATGGTGGCACACGCCTGTAGTCCCAGCACTCAGGAGGCTGAGGCAGGAGGATCTCCATGAGTTTGAGGCCAACCTTGACTACATATGAGTTTAAGGCAATCCTGAACTACATAGTGAGACCCTGACTCAAAAAACAAAAGATAAAAAATAAAAGCTAGACAATAAGAAACAGGGAGATAGATCTTTGCCAAATGGGAAAGGATCCAGAAACCAAGGCAAAGGAGATGGAAGGGAGAAAGGAAAGGAAATAAAAAGAAATAAGCTACTTTAAGTACACGTACCCATTCCATATGATGAATATAAACAGCATGTACTGCAAATGGAAAAACTGAACACAGTCACATCGTACCCACCTTGCGTGGCCAAGGCTAAACCTCTGATCTTCTCTTCCATTCACCACCACCATCGCCTTCCTGAACTTGCCGCCCAGGGCACCACTGTTCGTCTCTGGCCCTTTCCCTTTCTTCCGTCTGGGAAGGGTGCAAGTCTTCCTCGCTATGGTTCCCATACGCTCCCCGTGGCGCCCGGGTCCACACCGCCCCACTGCGCATGCCCAGACCCTCCAGCTCTCTCCCTGGCCCCTCTACGCCTCAGGCTTCTCCACGTCTCATGCACCCTGCAAACCTGGATCCCCTTCTAAACTGCCTCTGTGCTCCCTTCGCTGTGGGCTCAAGCACCTTCTCTGGCTCCTTGCTTTCTCGTTCCTTCAGGGCAAATGTCTCAGCTGGATCCCTGGACCCTGCACAAGCTGTCCCGCCTATTGCTGACCCGTCTCTCGTTTGACCATCTCCACCTTTTCTTTTGCTTGTTTAAAAACCTGTCCTACAGTATGCAATGTAGCAAATATGGGGGATTCCCTTCTGTCTTGTCTTTGAGTCCCAATATCATTCTCACTGTTTTGCTTTATTCTGGTCAATTGTCTTGCTTTATTCAATATTCAGTTTTGATTAGTTTTATTTTGTTTTGCTTTTGGTTTGATTTTGCTATACCTGATGGAATGGTCAACTATTGTGAAGATAACAAGGTATGCTACAGTAGCTATTGTTTTCCTCGAGTCTTGCTTGGAAGTACTGTACCAGTTCTACTGCTGTTTTGATTGACTTTGTTCTGTTTTGTTTTGTTGGATTTTACTATCTTTAAAATAAAATTTAAAAATAAAAAATAAAACCTGTCCTACAAAGTCTGGCGTGGTGGTGCACGCCTGTAACCCCAGCACTAAAGAGCCAGCCTGAGGCAGGAAGATCACCACAAGTTCGAGCCCAGCCTGGGCCACATAGTGACTTCAAGGCCAGCCTGAACTGCATAGTGAGATGCTGTCGCTAACAGAAATAAAAATAAAAATTCAAGCGTGTTCCTAATAGCATACAGGAGGCCCCCAGTTCAATCCCCAGTACCGATGGTTGAGAAAAGTTCCCATGAGCTGTATGAATTATTCCAGCACTACTCCCTGGAAGCCGCGACACAGAAAGACATTGAATGTGTCCAGTGCGCCCGCCGGTCCTTCCTCCCTGCTCCCCACCGCGCAGAGCCTCGCCCTCCTGCTGCTGGGGGCTGAGGCTCCCTGACACTTCCGTACTCCTCCGCTTGATTTCTTTGTAGTCTCACCACTTCTTCTTAAAAAGATGCATTGTTCAGGGTTGCCGGGTTCTGAGTTTCCTACAGATTACCTCATTCTTTGTTTATTTTGCTGTGACTGGAGTCTCCTTTTTTAACAGTTTATTTGAGTTCTAACTCCCGGACTGTCCGATTTACCCACTTCAAGTGTATGGGTCAGTGGTTTTAGTAGGCTTAGCGCCACCACTGCCACATTCTAATTTTGGAGAAACTGCCTCACTCCCCATAGAATCCCTAGACTCATCAGCTGTTACTCTGGGTGCCTCCCCATGGCCCAGCCCCGGGCAACCCCAGCCTACTCTGTCTCTACAGATGTGTCCGTTCTACTCTACCTCCTGCCACAGGCAACACACCCGTCTGCATTTCTGGGTACTGTGTGCTGGCACAGCTGACCACACTCTTTCCCCATGTGCTGCAACCCCTGCCAGTTCTGGAGACTGAGGGGTCCCCAGTTGAGAGCTGGCACCTGGCTCCTTCTTGCTGTATCATAACGTGGTGGGAGGGCAGGGAAAGACAGAGAGGTGAGAGGAGTCTGAACTAGCAGGTTTAAGCCCATTTAGAATTGGCATTAACTCAATCATGAGGATGGAGCCCCATGACATAAACACCTCCCAACACTGTCACACACTGGGAATGAAGTTTCCAACAAGTGCTTTCAGAAGGACACAGTCAAACCATAGCAGGGAGCAATCAGAAAAGCAATGCCCTGCTTAGCCCTATCCGCCTGCTCTTTGGGGCTGGATCTGCTCTTCTGCTGGGTAGCCCATGGAATCGGCTTCTTTACTCTTCCCCCCACCCTGACCAGCTGAATCATCTGCCCTCCTTGTGGTGGGGACCAGGGAGGGACAGAAGGAAATGGCCATCCGATGCAAGTACATGGCTCATGGAGGAAGCCACCTCCTTCCCCAGGCTTCCTCTCATCCCTGTGACTGCCACGCCTTTGACTCAGGCAAAAGCGCTTCATCTACTGAGTCCCTAAAGAGCTCTCCCTTGGCCCTGGGTCACCTTGCACTAGCACAGGTCTTGTTCTGCTCCTGCTACTGGTGACTCTCTGTGACATCCCCACAGGGCTCTCTGTCACACATCTTTGGCCCGTCGTCAGGGTGAGCACACAGAGTTCTTTGTGACGTCCACCAGCTTCTTGCCTTTGAGTATCTACATGCATCCTCAGCCTCAGGTACATGGAATCACCTAAGTTCCAGGGGACACCTCGCAGGCTCTTGAAAAAGCATCCTCAAAGCCAACCTCACAGACTTGAGGAAGGAGGGTCGCACCCCACCCTCTTTCCATGGAGGGATGGAACTATTCCATGGTGTCCATTTCTCTTCCAAGACACCCTCCTTCTGCTCTCAAGCCCCCTCAGACCTGCCAGCAGTCTGCACACACAGCAGGTTCCAGCTGGGGGCTCCAACCCCTACTCTGCAAGCCCTGCCAAGGACGCTGTGCCCCTCACTTTGGAATGTCATTGTTCTTCCCACCTATGGACTTGAGAACTCAGCCAAACTGAGACAAGATCTCCATTTGCCATCCTGCTCTGGCCTTAATCTTTCGAAGACTAGAAGCTCCTGGAAGAAAGAACTCTGCTGCCCTCATCCTCACTGCCTTCACCCCTCTTACCTGGTGCTTAGCGGTGCCAAGCACATGGTGTTAATAGGTATCTCAGAGGGAAGAGCAGAGGTGACAACCCAGCATCGTGAAGAAGATGGAAGAGGACAGGTGCAAGACTTGTAGTTGCTGTAATGACCCAAACTACAGCTTTAGAATTTCCACGTTTGAAGTTATTCAGGCTTGGAAATTATGCTTCATTGAAAACCAGAGCTCCAACCAGTCCAATTCCCTCTGGCCTTGGGTCAAAAACAAATACAGTCGGCCTCTGTGTACGTGGGTTCTGAACCCATGGAATCATCCAACCATAGATCAAATGTGTTTTTTAAATATCACATATGTTCTGAATGTATGGAGACTTTTTCCCCTTCCATTATTCCCTAAATAGTACAATATAATAACTATTTTACATAACATTACATTGTATTAGGTATTATAAATCATCTAGAGATGATTTAAAGCATACAGGAGGATTGTGTCAGTTATATGCAAATGCTGCAGGATCTCATCTGAGAGACTTGGGCACCCTAGGATTTTGGTGTCTCTAAGGAGCCTGCAGCAACTGCACATAACAAGCAATGTTATGCAGGTTGGTCTTGTAATGCTGAGGATGCACAAAATAGGAATAATGAGGCTTAAGAGGGCAAAAAGAATCCTTCTCACTGCATCGAGCTCCTTCCAATTATTTTTATAGATAACCCTACTCCTGAATATCAGACCTGTCACCAACTACTCCTTTGGGATATCAGGAGACACAGCAGTCCCTTTGTTTCGGCCTGGTCAAGGCATGGGCTCAGGTCTCAGCCACACGGAGAAGTCGCATTTATTAGCAACGTGAAGAGCTATGGGATTAGAAGTGATTCCACAAAATGTCAAACTTCCATCTAAGAAATCCATGCTGGGAGCTTCCGTGAGAGCCAGATCTCATAGCTTTGCAGTCGAGGTTGCTGTTACACCCTGAATTCACAGGGTCTCCCGTATCCTATGTGTCAAGCATTTATTGATGCTGGCTAGGAATCCTGATTTAGGCCTCCAAAACTCTCCCTTCTACTAAAGACCTCTTTCTCTCTGAAGCCATAGTTTTAGCTTCCAGCCTCTTCCTAGAAGATCCACTCTAGAAATGGCCCAGAATCGTGACCTTCTCCTCTACCCATTACTGACACCGACTCAGCCTCCCAGGAAACTTTCTAACCTGTGGCTTCCACTTCCACTTCACAAGTGACTCATAGAGCAGAGCTGCTCCACTGGTTTGCCTTCTGGACCTCTCTTATCTAGTTGGCCTCCAGGGTAGATGCCTGCTATAGGCTGAACTCTGCCTCTTCAAACTTCCTGTGTTGAATCCTTGATCCCTCTCCCCTACCCCCAGTGCCTCAGAAGGTGAATGTATTTGGACACAGTGTATTTAGAGGCAATAATTTAAAATGTGGTCTTTAGGGCAGGTCCTAAAGTCACATAACTGGTGTCCTATAAGAACTCTAAACACATGCATGCACATATGTGTGTGTGTGAACAGAGAGGGAGAGGGAGAGAGAAGTATATAGAGAAAGTGGGAAGGTGCTGTCTAAAATCATCAACTGAAGCCATAGATGGAACCTATCTTGTTGCCACCTTGATCCCAGAGTCCTAACCTCCAGGATTGAGAAACTAAATTTCTGTTAAGCCACCTCGAAAGAGAAGCTGCAGCAAATGCATCCACTGCCCATTAACTTTGTACATGCAGGACTGAACATTCTCCTTCCTAGAATACTTCTGCAGCCCTCGCACTCCGCACTCCCCTAGAGTCAAGTCTTAAATGCTTAAGGTGGAACATCTAGCTCACTTCCAAGCCCAGCCCGCCTCTCTGAAGTCATTTGCTTACCTCTACTGCCCTATTCCCACCACCCCTGACCCCACAGCCCAACAAATGCTTCAATGCCAACCTCAGCATGGCGCTTTGACCACCTCCCTGATGTAGCATAGACTGTCACCCACTGTGTGCCTTCTTTGCTTTCAAGACCTCACTTGCATGTCTCTTCCCTATGAAGTCTTCCCTGCGTCCCAGGCTGTTTGTCCCCCAGCCCTGTGTAACACTTTCTCTGTTACATATCTTTGGATTGTGCTTTCTTGGAGGCAGAGATGGGGCTTCCTCATCAGTTTAACTGTAGCATGGAAGAGGTACTCAATAAATACTTGCTGAATGGCTGCACTCCTCCAAATTCGTGTTGAAGCATTAACTCCAGTGTGATAGCATGGTCATCCTTTACCATCTGAAGGGATTTGGTTCCAGAACTCCTCACAGACAGCAAAATCCAAAGATGTCCAAATCGAGTACGTAAAATGATGCAGTATTTGCATATAATCTGCGTGCATCCTTCTGTCTTATTTACTTTTCTCTTGTTGCTGAGACAAAATACCTGACACCCACAATGAAGGAAGGAAATGTTTATTTAGCTCACAGTTTGTGGAGGTTTCAGTCCATAAGCAACTGGCTCCAAGGTAGAGTGGCACAGGGCAGAGGGCAACAATTCATGGTGGCCAGAAGACAGCAAAAGCAACAAGATCAAAAAGGGAGGAGCATGAAGAGAAGACTCTATCTGTACCTTATGTTGTATGTAGGCCACTGGCCACCCTGGGGTGGGCGTAGCACTCACACGCATAATCCCAGCATCAGGCCATGAATCAATCACGAATTCTAGCTCCCATGACTGCACGAGGAGAGGGGGGAGGGGGAGAGGTTAAAGGCAGAGACAGGGAGGGGATGAGGAGGGAGAGGGGGAGACAACCAGATACAGACTATAACACCTGCCATATGTTACTGAACACCTAATACAATGTAAATGCTATATAAATTAGTTATATACTGTACTGCTTAAGAAAAAATGACAAGGAAAAAACTCTACATGCTCAGTACAGTGTTTTTCAAATATTTTCAATCCATGAGGATAAAGAAGGAAAAACAAACAAAAGTATGAGCTTCATAGGATAGGTTTATTTCAGAACAAACCTGAGTAGGATGGCTCTGGCACTTGGACCAGAGTGGATCCCCTCCCACAGGACATAAGGTCTTCCATAAGCTCCTGGGGAGGGGGAGCTCAGTGAGAGGGGGTTGTGGCTCTTGCCAAGAGCAAGGCTTGAGAGAGCACAGCCTTAATGACTGCCCAAGGACGGGGCTTGGGAACTTCAGGGAGCAGTGGCTGCTATCAGTACCAGGGCTGATATTCATTCAAGTCATCAGGCTTGGCTGTGCTGGGGTGGGGTGGTTTAGAGCTGGCTCCATCAGGATGGTGGTGGTCGGATTCCTCTACTATCCATGGGATGCAGAGATCTAAAGCCTGAAGATACAGAAGGCGGCAGACTCTGGGGAGTAATGAAGTTTAGATGAGGTGCAGAGAGAGCTATTATGATGGGATTTGTGGAGTTCCCCACCCCTGTACTAGGGATTAAATCCAGGACCTTTGCACTGAGCTACACTCCCTGCTCTTTTTCAGTTTTTTACCTTGAAAAGGATCTCAACTAAGTCACTAAGTTGCCCAGGCTGGGCTTGCACTTGTAGTCTTCCCCCTCATCTTCCCAGAGTGCTGGGATTCCAGATGCGCATCCCGTGCCTGGTGGGATTATGTTTGGATAGGAAGAGACAGAGCACAGAGTCCTCTCTCTCTCTCTCTCTCTCTCTCTCTCTCTCTCTCTCTCTCTCTCTCTCTCTCTGGGGTATGAGGACATAGTGAGAAGATAGCTGGCCATGAGCCAGAAAGAGTGTGCTCACCAGGAATCAGGTCAACTGGCTCCTTGATCTTGAATTTCTCAGTCTCCAGAATTACTAGAAAATAAAATTCTGCTGTTTAAACCCTCCAGTCTCTGGTTCGTTGTGGCAGTTCAGGAAGACTAACACAGCTGACAGAAGAACAGATGAAGGTCCACCTCCGCCCATTTTCTCCAAGGACTCTCCCCCAACGTGGGAATGATGGAAATGCTGCTGGTTAGGATGAGGCTCAGAAGGACTACATTGGCTGCTGGATCCCAAGTGGATATATTGTGCTTGGGCAGGAAATTGGTCTGTGTTTTGCTTGTGTTTAGAGATATTGCCTGGGTGGCAGAAAAATTTCAATGCATTCTACTGTACGTATGTTGGGACAGTGGAATGGTTACCATTGAGAGTTTTTGATTGAAACTATGTTGGTAATTAAAAGCAAAGAGCTGGCAGGGTGATTTGAAGCATTTGGTCAAAAGAAAGACTCCAGTGGAGCTTTGGATTGCAATGATGAAACAGAGGACAACATGGTTGTTGAGAAGGAACAGGACAATGAAAAATGACCAGAAAGGAAAAGTGTATTTGAAATGTAGAAGATCACTTGGGGCATCTCTTAAGTGTTGCCATGCCCTGTTGTTAAAAGTTAATGGGAAGCAAGAATAGTGATTGCAATAGCTCTGTTAATATGAGTTTAATGTAGTTTTAGATACATGTTTGTAATCAGGTTAATTACTCAAAGTGTTGTGATTTTAAACTTGAATTTTGAACACTCTTTGAATATTTGCTTTTGGTGTGGAAATGAGAGCAACAAGAATTGTATATATGTAATTGTTGTATTAATGTGAATCTGAATAGATCAAGACATGTTAACTTTTCACAAGTCTTCTACTGGAGACCACGGTTTAAGAAAACATGTCTGGTTGTCAAATTGACCAGGGGTGGATTATGACGGATTAACCAATGGTCCACTTGTAACACCCAGCTGAACTGAATCAGCATGATTCTGGGTGTGGAAGGCCCACCTGAGGATTGTTACCAACAACAGCATAAAAGCCAAACTGGAGGGGAAGATGGTGTGCTTTTGATCCTCCTGGAGAGGTTTGTCACGCTGGTTTTCCTGATACGAACTCAGCTGTTGCCATTGTTGGAGGAGCTTGGGGCCTCACCATGACTAAGATTGGCAGTAATTATTTTGTGGGGAGCTCTGGTCCTTACTTTGAGCACTGCTCCCTGCTCCAGTGCAGATCTCTCAGCCTGCTGTCACAGATCCTTCATCCCTCTGGCTCAGATTTTGTAGCTTCCACCACTGGCCTATGCACCTTCCCAGTGCAGATCCTCGGTACAGACTTGCATGAGACATTGTCATGGGCTCTAGGCCTCCAGCTGGACTCGTAGAGGACACTGCTGTGGGCTCCAGGTCTTTCGCTGGACTCGTACAGGACATTGCTGTGGAATCCAGGTCCTCAGCTGGACTCTTTGGGTCTCTAGTGTGTGGAAAGATCTCCTGCACTCTCCTGCATTTGACTTTTGGGGGGACTATTATAAAATAATCCTTTAAGTTATGTGTCTTGTATTAAATTTATTGCCTTGTAAACCCTGACGACAACAGGTGGCGAATCCTTTCCTGCCTGACAGATGCCCTCGTGGGAGCATCGAGACAGAGGTTGGGCCACACAGCTACATTCCTCCCTTGGTAGCCACAGGGCATTGTTCCAGGGCTCCCACAGACACCAAAATTCAGGAATGCTTGAGTTTCTTCTACAAAAATGGTACAGTGTTTGCATGTCACCTACACACACCCTTCCATAAACTTTAAGCCACCTGTAGATTATTTATAATATCCAATGTAATGTGAGTATTATACAAATATTTATCCTGTATTGTTTGGGGAATAATGAGAAGAAAAGAAAACCTTCACACATTTATTACAGATGATTTTTGCTGTTGTTGAATCTGTGCCTATGGAATCTTCAGATATGAAGGGCTGACTGTATTTGGTGTGGCTATGTAAAAGATCTAGGAATCTTCCACTGTCCTGTGACATCGCATAGCTCTCATTGAGAGACATATGGCATGTTAGGATCTAGCGTCATATGGTCTGTGATACTGCATGCATATGAAAGTCAAAAGACATATGCATAGAAAAGACACCTGTGAACAAGCCAGACAGAGAAGAACGCAGCAGCCCTCTGGCAAGAAAGCAGCAGCACACTGTTTAGAAGTTGGCCCAGCAGCCTCAAACTTGGGTTGGTTTGGAATCACACTCACATGGTTCCAGTGAGATGGTCATGCTGAAATCTGTAGGAATTCAGCTATTTCAAAAGAAATCTAGAAGACACAAGGGCTGATGGAACTGCAGAAACGTGATTTTTTTTTTATGGTGGTGCTGACTGGCTAATAATATCTAGGTTTGGGGACGTGATGCAAACACTTAAAGACTTCTGCAAACACGAGCTAATTAACCTGTGCTCGGAGGTGGGGGCGCATCTGAATTGTTACCACTTCGCCTTACTTAACCACTTAGCTCTGTCACACTTCTTGCAGCAACATGCCAAGTGATCGCTAAAAACACACTGGTTTTTAAATACCTGGATTTAGACTAAGAGTGTTGAGGATTTGACACTGCTGGTGCATTTGGATTAGAATTCTCCCTCCCTATCTCCCCCCACCCCCAGCCAACTCTCGGCTGCTATACATTCTTCTACACATCAGCGCCCACTCAGACATCTCCGGCTTCTAAAAAGACTTCCTCAGCTGTGCTTTCTCCCAAACTGATCCTTCTCCGCACTGACCAGTTTCCCCAGGACTCTCTCAGATTTAATACTGAAAGTCTCACATCCTGGTCAACTTCAGAGTCCTAGGCACACCAGAATGGGTAATCACCCTGACACCCACCACCTCCTGAATCCATGACAGGTGGTTACACAATTGGGATAATACCATATACTACCTAGTAACCTAGTGATTCATGTGCTGAATTTGTCTCAAGCTTATAAACTGCTTGAGGTTTAGGGTCCTTCTTAATCTTCCTGAAGTATCTAATTTGGGCACCAAGAATTGCGCATGGATGTCATTTCTTTCAGTACCAGGTCTCTGCTTTGACACAGTTCAAAAACAAGAGCCTGAAAGGTTTTTCCTTCTGCAGGTGGAAAGGGGCCTCCCTACCAACTGGTATCTTGAGCTCTGACCTTCAAATTTGAAGGCCCAGCCCAAAACCCAGAAATTTAGGGGTTTGCCTGATTGGTAAGAGCCCTCAGCAAGCAATGCTCGAGTGGGTCCCTGGCTAGTTTGTTTAAATCCAAAAGCTCAGAGCACCACTCCCATCACCAGAACTTGCCATTCAAAACCTCAACTCCCTAGCAATTCTGACTCAAGTGGTCCTTAAAAACCAAAGTAAGCCCTTTCACACCCTGTAACAAAGTTCATTTTTAAAAAGAAAAAGACAAATATTTACCTTAAACATCTTCGTTGAATGGGAAACACGAAAGTACTTTTTTGATCTAGGTCCAAGTCCTTCCTTTGCTGGTTGCATTTCCCTGGGTTTTTTCTTGTACACATAATATCCACGTAGTTCTAGTTGTAACTTCTCTGAAACAGAACACGAGCTTAAGGATGCTTGTGAAGCATTTCTGAGAGTGGAATCCTTCCAGAGCCTTGCTATGTTTTTTCCAATCTTTTTACAGTTGTCTCAAAATTTCTGAACAACTTACATTTGTTGGATCTTAACCAAGGCGCTCTAGTTAAGTCTCCAGGAGGTAGATGATATCTTTTGCGTAGTGCAAGTTACATTTTTAAAAAGGGATCTTTGTTTCTTTGTTCATTGATTCATTCTGGGCATGAAGACCCGCGCCTTGTGTATTATAGATGTTCAATTTGTTGAGTAAAGTGGTTCATGGAATACTTAATTGATTTGATTAATTACAGTAATTACTACAAATAGTATAAAGAGGCTCGGGAACTAGCACAGTCCGCTCTTGGTAAACACAGCAGGTATCCGCAAGTGGCATGAAAATGCACCAGATAGGAGTTCACTAGCTGCACACATTCAACTCCATGGGGACATCATTTAGCGTGTGCTTTGCTGGAACAGAAGAGCATGCATTAATCAGCAATGTCAAAATACATGGAGTTGTGTTATAAGTTAGTTTTCTCTCCTCTTAAAAAGGAAGCCTCAAGGCTGGAGGTTTAGCTTAGTGGCACAAGCACCTGCCTGGCAAGTGCAAGGTCGTGAGTTGGATCCCTGGCACCAAAGGAAAAAAAAAAAAAAAAAAAAAGAAAGCATCGATTATTAGCATGCCTGAGGCCCTGGCTTCTATTCCCCTTGCTTAAAGAAAACTAAATAAAGAAATCCTAGATCAGTGGAGAACAGAGCAAGACTCAGCAGCAGAAGGAGTCGGGGAATAGGTACTTCTTCCATTTCCAGTTCTGGCTCTGGCCTCTTTTGGGTTCTACAGCCCATGAAGAAAGGTCAAGCCGTATAAATTGCCTATTATTCTGAATTACCTTCTTGTTTTCCTGTATTGCCAAGAAATTCTCTCCAAAGAAATCATTTGAAGTCTTTCAATCTGTTCTAATAGCCAGGGCAGCTGTGGTTCCCAACAAGGGGTACACATCCTGCCTCCATTTAAGAGGAAAAGTCCACCCGTTCCTTGACGTTATTTATTCATATCCTGCTTTACCAAGAATTCATCTGAAGAAAATCACTGTAAACCACACCTTGAATGACGTCAATGAGTCTGTCTGCTCTGCCGCAGACCCTGGCACCGCACCAGCAATGTGAAATGTTCTCTGTACCTTGGGAGATAATACTTCATGGGGCAGTTGTGAAAACTCAGTGAGATACCACACGTATTTAGATGATGCTTCAATCCTTGATCTCAGGTATCATGTTACTGTTGATGTATTTATGTCTGCACCTGCTTCTTCACCAGGACCTAGTATCAAAAACAAGCAAACAACAACTTTGGAATTTGTTCTGCTCCTGCCACAGAAGAATTAGTGTTCCGGGCCCTGATCCATTGCATGGAATTCACCTTGGCTTCCTCAGACCACATTAGTTTGGAGGACAATCAAGAACCGTGGCAAGAAGCAGGTAGCAAAAGCTATCACTTTCAGACAGATTTGGAAAGTGCACAGAAAGAGGCACAGAGGGCCAAGGGCCACTCCACTGTCCCACACTCGTCCTCAGACCCAGGCTCATGAGAAACATAATATCACATTTGTTGCATAAACTTTAGCTAGCCATTAAAACTGACTGCATGAAGTATTTTTCTTGATAATGAAAAATGACTGCACTATTAGTTTAAGATTTAAAAAACATTCGTTTAGACATTTACTTATAAATGTGTATCCAGCGGCAAGTGAAACAGATGACATTCCTGACCTCATGGAATGTATGTTTCCTTAAGAGAAGTAATTATTGCAGGACATCTGGAAAGAAATATGCCTAAGTTTTAATAATTTTTTTTATTTCTGATCTGGGCTATGGGATTACATTTATTTTTATGCTCTTTAACTTTTCTGTATTTCTCAACAAGGTAGGGAGGGAAGTGTATAAGAGGTATTTTGGCTTCTGGCATCTAAATCCCCTGCTTATAATTAGGAGAGATTCCTTTTTATGAAACTTATCTGCCTACCCACCACCCACCCACCACAAAGGCTGAAAAAACCAGATATATGTTTTCCTGCTATTCTTACAGCTAGTCACAGGCACGGCATACTTGGTCACGTGGATTTCTAATTACCATATTGCATTTGCCCTAAGAGCAAGTGAGACACACAAGTCTGGATGACAGTGTGTCCTTTCTGGCAGTGGAAACAATTTCAGAAGACAGATTCCAGCCCAGGAGATGCAATGACGTCAGTGATAATGTCTGGGGTCAAATCTTGATGAAGTGACCAGTTTCTCTGCCATAACAAAACATATGATCAAACATATGATCTCCATCACCAAGTGGCAGAGAGATAATTAGATGAGCACTTGAACAGGTTGAGAACACCAGTTGTTGCATGAGCAGAGGGCTCACCCTGGCATCACTTCCTCCACTGCCACCCACAGCCTCAGCGGGCACTTCCCTGTGACTACTTGACCAGAAGGGAAAAAGTCAAGTCTGGCTTTAGATGGATCTGTTCAATGTGCTCGCATCAACAAGAAGTAGACTATTAGCTCATTCTTGAATGGGCCTCAAAGAAGTGGGTAAGGGAGCTTATTCCAGAGATTTAAACCTGGAGTTGGACATTTTGTTGTCTAGTTTGTTGGTTGGTGAGATGGCTTGAAGTAAAGAATTATCAGTTTTGGGGACTGTAGAATACAACTACTGTTTGAGTAACTTCCAAAGTGAAGTTGGAAGGAAAAAGACTGAAAAATTAATAACAGGGAGGCTTAGGAAGGAGATATGTGAAGCTTCTGCACAGCAAAAGAAACAGTCAACAGTGAGGAGACAGCCTACGGAATGAGAGAAAATTACCAGCTATTCCTCAGACAGACAACTAACACCTAAAATATATAAAGAAAAAATAGGTCCCCTCCAAATTAAAGACTCAATCAAAAATGGGCAAGGGGAATGAATAGACACTTCTCAGAAGAAGTACAAATGGAGAATAAACACGTTTTAAAATGCTCAACATCGCCTGCCATTACAGAAAGGCAAACTAAAACAACACTAAGATTCCATCTTTCCTCAGAAAGAATGGCCATCATCAAGAAATCAAATAATAACAAAATCTGGAGAGGCTTCAAGGAAAAGAGAACACTTCTACACTGTGTATGGGAGTGTAAACTGGTACAACCACTGGGGAAATCAGTATTGGCAATTCCTCAGAAAACTAATACTAGACATTCCACTTGATCCTCTTCATCTTCTAGGTATATTCTCCTTCTAGGCATCTTCCCATGTTAAAGACATCACCTTACAACGATCCATGCATAGACATATTATAGCAGCACAATTCATAATAGGTAAATCTTGGCAGCAGCAGATGACTGGATAAAGAAAATATAGTATTTAAACAAAATGGAGTACTACTCTGCTATAAAGAATAAACCTGAGTTATTTGTAGGTAAATGAATGCACCTTGAGACCATAATATTAAGTGAAATAAAATAGACACATAAGCTAAAATACAGCATGCTTCCTCTTATATGAGAAACCCAAAATGTAAATAAAGAGCAAAACAAAAGATCAATTCTATGAAGTGGAGAGATCTTTTTCAAACGGGAAGGGGAAGCCGGGCGTGGTGGCGCACGCCTTTAATCCCAGCACTCGGGAGGCTGAGGTAGGCGGAGCGCTGTGAGTTCGAGGCCGGCTTGGGCTACAACGCAAGCGCAAGGCCGGCCTGAGCTACACAGTGCGACCCTGCCTCAAAAAACCAGGGCCAGGAGTTTGGCTCAGCGACTTACGCGCCTGTCAGGCAGGCCCAAGGTTGTGAGCTCGATCCCCGGTGCCACAAAAAAAAAAAAAAAAAAAAAAAAAAAAAAAAAACGGGAAGGGGAGCAAGAGGTGGCAGAAATGGGGAGGAGAGGGAGAAGGAATGAAAAAAATGGAGATAGGACTTTTGTAAATGGAACGGGGACCATGAGTTGAAGAAGCAGGGAGGGAGAGATGTAGGGGATGAAAAACAGAACTAAAATGTGTTACGTACGTGCACCAACTCCCCGCAATAATTGTAATCATTCTGTACTGCAAACATGCACTAATAAAAATAATTTTTTAGAAAAGGAGATCTGTGGATGGGCATGTAGAAAAGTGCTTCAGGAGCAGACTTCCCAGAAGAGGCCTCACTGTCTGGTGGGAAAAGGGACGGAGAAGCCCGTGGATAAGCTGATCGGCCCTGTAGCTATCAGTCAGCCTCCTTCCCAGCCGCCTGGTGGCTGTTCGGTGGGCTCATGCACCAAGTGGCGGTGGAAGTCACAGTGGAACCCATTGGTGGAATGAATGGCACTGACTTCCTTTCAGCAGAGCTAATCCAGCTGCCTCCAGGACTGAGGCTCAGTATGAAAGCAGCACGGGCTGTGCTTTAGCCCATCTGTCTTGGAAGGACCAGCCTGCCCCCTGGTGGCAGACTGAGTGCATTCACACCCTCTATCGTGTCAGCATGCATCCTCGCTGCTGCAAACCCTTGTGGATTTGAACTTGCGTTCTGCACCTACCATTCTTTGGCTAACATCACAGACCTCCATGCGTGTTACTCCTATACAGAGAACACACGTTACAGAAGAGAAACAAGTCAAAGGGCTGCTTGCCGCGTGTGTCATTCAGTGATCTTACTTTAGCCATTGCTCCCAGAAACAGCCGGGCAGACCTCCCCAAAAGGAAGATGCAATGTCGGTTTGGATCCCCTCAGAGTAACATGGGACACAGGGATGCTTCTGCAAACCGAGGCCAACATGGAGGTGAACAAAACCCTCAGGATTCTTTGCCGGCATCTAACATCACCATTTTCCATGGCAAGAGTCCATCAAGCAACGGAATGACCTTCTTCAGGGTACAATCACCATGATTGTGGGACACTTGGAAAGACCTGTGTCGCCCCATCAGACGCTGAGCCTTGACGCAGCAAGGTACTGCGGACTCTGAGGAGACACGGCAGTGAAGCAGGGCAGCTGTGTCCGCCAACTTTACCCTCTTGGCCCGAGAGGAAAATGAGCACTATTATTTCTTTGTCTCCCTAAAATATATATGCTGATACTTTAACTCTCTTTTCTCCTTTCTTCTCCCACTATCTCACTACTTCATACAGGGTATGTGGTGGTGGTTACCTATATAAATTTACCTCTAGGTTATGGAACCCTGAGATAGAGTCAAGATGGAACAGATGAGGAGGAAGAGTCATGATCCAGAGACCCTGGACTCCGAGGTGGACGCAGGACAGATAAGACATGAAGAGGGGAGAGCACATTTTCGCTGGAGTGAGCAATGTTTGTCGTAGGTGCAAACGTGAGTACTGTAATAAGAATACTTGTAGGGCCAGGAGTTTGGCTCAGTGACTTAAGTGCCTGTCTGGCAGGTGCAAGGTTGTGAGTTCAATCCCCAGTGCCACCAAAAAAAAGAAAAACTTGTATGTGTTCACCCTGGGCCACCAAAGGGACACTTTAATAGGCAGCGGTCATTCTTTGTGGTTGTCCAGCCCCTACTTCCCCTATGACCTATGTTATGAATCTCTGATACAAGGGCAGTTACTCCAGACAGGTGCTGAATGGCAAACCTTTTCTTCCCCAGCTTCCTTGGACTCAAATTCCTGCAGTCAGACACATCTTCCTGGATTTTGAACAAGCAGGACGACTACATGAAGGCTCATGTAGTAACGGGGAGTGCTGCCTGACTCAGCACGTGTCGGGGTGACCACTTAATGTCTGTTCCATAACCTACCCCATACCTCAGGTCTGATGCCTATGACGAGGCTGCCTTTAACTAAGTTGCTTTTTCTTCCTTCTGTTTTCACATTTCAGCGAGCTGTTTTGATCCTAATCCCCACCTCTGAAACCTACCTTTGCCTGGTCTTTCTAGTGGATCATCTAACCCCAGGCACTGGGCCCTCTAGTCTCTCTGAATATTTTGTTTTTCTTTGGTCAGGTTTTGGTCTTGGTTTTGGTTTTGTGTGTGGTTGGTGGATTTGTTTTTGTTTTTGTCTTTGTTTGCATTTGTGGTGCTGAGTATTGAATTCAGGGCTACTGAGCTATATCGCCCAACCCTTTTTTTTATTTTTTATTTTGGGACAGTTTCTCCCTAAGTCACTAAGATGTCCTGAGCTCAAACCTGCTAGCTTCTCGTCTTAGTCCCTGGGCACGCACCACCAGCACCAGCTCTCTCTCTTTAAAGAACAAGACTTTCAGACTTCGATGGCTCAGATAAAAGTGTAGGCCCTATTTAATTAGGAGGAAGTTTCATGAAGTTCTGCTACTGTGCTTCGTTCTCCCAAGGCTCATCCCTTTCTTGAGAAGCCTCACTATCTTTCTCATTTGCTCTCGTTTTCACTCTGTTTTTTCTATTTTCTGACAGCCTGGCTTAACGGCCACCATTTTTCCTCCTGAAAACCAGTGCCAGTATCCAAACACCCCTCCCACAACTCCTGTGGGGCCCTCAGCCTTGATGCTGGCCTGCTTCAGGGGGCCCCAAAAGGCACCCTTTCTGACGAGGTCAGAGGTGGTGTGAGGGACACCACCTCGTATTGCATCAGGTGTATCGGTTCTGCACCTAGCAGGAGCCCCAAAATTAGCCATCTGACCACCTCAAGCCATGAGTTTTCTCTTTTCCTTTGAATTTCTGCAAAGTAGGCGGGCTTTGCCTTTTCCATATGAGCAAAATTGCAGAATGAGGAATTTTGAAATCTGTCCATGCGTGCCAGGGATCTCTGTATCATTTTCCAAGGAGATTTGGAATCCTCCTTCAAACAGGACTTCTGGTAACCCTTTCTTATATATCCCAATGTCCCCAAAGACAGACACCTGAGGTCTAGTTTATGATCCTAGCATGCAATGAGATGATCAGTGTGCAGTCTTAGAGTAACCAACCACCCACGTTTGCTGGGGACTGTCTTGGTTTTAGCGCTGACAGTCCTAAATCCCAGTAAAATCCTCTATCACAGGTCAGTTGGTCATCCTAGTCAGCCACCATGAAGAACAGGATGTCTACCAGCTGAGGGCACCAGAGAATTAGGTAAAATGCTTCCATACCCTTAATGTCTGCATGAAGTCGTTTTCTTTCTTTGTATCTACATTCAAGGCATTTCCCTAGACCTACCAGTATGGGAGAGTAATTATGTCCCCTCTTTGTTGTAGTTTGAAAACGTTCATAGAAGTCCTGGGGCCTGCTCTCTTCCAGCTGACTAGCTGCTTAGTGAAGCATTCCTCACTTAGCTGCTTCAGTCTTCCCTCTTTGCATCATTTTAGCTGATCTCCTCTGGACCTCTTCCAATTGATCAGCATCTTCCCGATACCCCAGCTCTCTGCAGTGAATGCCAGGCACATTTATGGAGAGTTTCACCTCCTCATCTCATTATGTGCCTCAGGCAACAAAAGCTGCAAAACCATGTAAGCATCTTAGCCAATTATTGTAATTGCTTTTCAGACACATGCACACACAGACAGATACACTCTGTTAGTCAAGGGAATTAAATGCCTTCCGAAGGTCAAAAAAATCACATCTCTTTTGATTGGGAAAGACAGGGAAATAATCTTGTAGAAGTGATGAGCATAATGGTAGCAAAAGCAATGGCTGGAGTTCTGGGGATGTGGGGGGTGGCCTAGCTCTACCCCCCAGATGGCTGGGAGACATTGGGGAAGTCGTATCATCAACCTGGCTCTCAATTTCCTTACGAATTAAAGACAGAATGAGTTAGACAGGACATCGCCAGAGTCCTTTCCATCACTGCTATTTGGGAAAAAGACAAATACGGCTTCAGGATAACATTCTAAACAAGCGCATCTCAGTGAATGTGAAAGACTGAATCTGAGTCACTTGAAACACGCCTGCTTCCCAGACTCCCCATGCTGCCTCTCTAAGCAAGTTCACATCTGGGGAAAGGAAAAAGGGGCCATTCTTCCTAGGAAAGCCTATCAATGACTAAGATGGTGGCTGGGGGACAGAATACCAACCCCCTCCAAACCACCAGAGCCTGTAAATATACTAGATTGCATGGCAGAAGGAAATCAAGGCTGAAGATGGAATTAGAGTAGCTAATCAGTTGAACTTCAGCGCTTACTGCATTGTCCAGGCCAGGCTCCTTAAAAGTGGAAGAGGCAAGCAGAAGATAGGTCAGAGCATCCAGTGGGAGGAGACCTTGCCTGCTGTTGCTAGCAGCTGCCCTGCTCGTTTTCTGTTGCTGGAATGGAATACACAAGAATGGGTGATGTACAGAGAAAAGAAGTTTATTTTGGCTCGTGGTTCTGATTTGGGAAAACTGATCCCGGACCTCCGAATGATGTGGAGGAATGAAACTCCCAGCCTACTATATGTAGGGCGCGAGTTCGTGTTCTCTAAAATCGAAGAATGAATTTTAGGAACAACGGAGGGTAAGAGCAGAAGATATTTATTGAGAGAAAGAAAGCTTCTGTCTGAGGGACAGAAGGGGGCCCGAGTGGGTTGCCAAAGACTCTGTCATATTTAGGGACTTTTATAGAGTAAAACCATGATGGGAACTCGCAAGGCAGACG
>RJWM01031027.1:0-22863 GCA_004363535.1 Dasyprocta punctata
GGGAGGAGCAGTCACACCCAGCGTCTGGAACACGCAGCTCTGCAACCTGGACGGGCACAGGAGCAGGGCCCAGCCAGTGCCCCAGCGGGCACGGATAAACGCCCTGTGCCAAGGCGCTCCACAGGCCTGCTTCCCAACAAGTGACCATCACTGCCGGTGACCTTCAGGAGCGCGGTGCAGGCCTCTGGAAGCTGTCCTGAACAAGGGCACAAGAAACATTTCAAGAAAATCTAAACTTCAGGGACAAAGCAAGAGTCTGTGACCTCCCACAGTTCAGTGGGTGAAGGCGCTGGACGTGGACCAGAGCGTACGCAGAGGCGGACTCCTGAGAGCAGGAGCACACCACCGGCATCTCACGGTCTGGGAAGCTGAGGACAGCGGGCTCTGGTCACCCGCCTGGTGCGCACATCTGGGCTGCCCATCACAGCCTGCTGGAACTGCGTCAGCCAGCGGCCGTGGACAGGGCCACAGCGCCAGGAACTTCACACGTGCAGAAACCGACTTCACTGAAGCAGAACAGCCCAGTCACTAACCAAGTAAATAAGCAAACAAAACAAGTCAGGATGCGGGCAAGGAAACCTATTCAAAACTGCTACAAAGTACCTACCTACAAGGTCTAGTTAATTCTCTCCATAAAATTAGGAAGCCTGTAAAAGACACAGCAACTCAAGACTCCTTCAAAGGAAAATTAACAACAAATTTGCCTGTGAGACCCAGATATGGACACAGCAAAGACTTTAAAGCAGACACTGTAAATATGTTCACAGAACTAAAAGAATCAATGCTTAAATTAGAAAGAGAGAGAGAAACACAAAATAAAAACAAATGAAAATTCCAGAGCAAAAAAGTACCACAACTGAAAAGAAAAACTCACTTGAGAGACTCAACAGTTTGCTGGAATTGGGAAAAGCATCAACCGACTTAGACTGGGAGGGTAACTGAAGGACAGATACAAAGATACTGGACACCGAACAGAGCCTGCAGCAAACGTGGGGCACCACGCACATGCAGTGCACCATCCAAGGAAGGGAAAGGGGAATATTCCAAGAAATAATGGCTGAAAATGCGCAACACTGAAGACACACTCACTGAGGCCCAGAGTGGAACACAGACAAAAGCACTGTACACAGCCAACTGCACAGAAGCTGCTGAACACCGAGGCCAGATAAGCCTCTTCCTGAGAGCAGTTACAGGAAGCTGACTGCCGTCCTGCCAAAGTCACACTGCTCCAAACCTCAGAACAAGGCTGATCAGGATCATTATGAGTTTAAGACCAACCAGCCTGGGCTACAAAGTGAGTTCAAGGCCAGCCTGACCTGCATAGCGAGACCCTGTCTCAAAAAGCAAAAAAGAAAAACAAAACAAAACAAAACAAAACCATGGTTGCTGTGGGTGTGACTCATGGCCCATCCTCCTGTGTGAAGGACACGTGAGGACCCACAGGACACAGGGAAAGGACAAGCGACGGACCATGTCAGCCAAGGGAGGCAGAAGGTGACCGGCAGTACGAGGGGCCGGACACAGGCAAGGGACAGCCTGGCCACACCTTGGTTCTCGAATTGCAGAATGCTGAATGACCTTTATAGGATTTGTATTAAGCTACGGTCAGGGGTAACTGTTACGGGAACCCTAAAAATACAGCAGAGAAAGAAAAACGATTTGTCTAAGACAAGGGAATTTCAACATAACTAACAGCTGATTTATTATAACAAGTAATGCATCACATATTCAAAGTGAAAAAAAGAAAATAAGCCAAAAAATCTGTCTGTAAAGAATAATTACCTAACAACCAGAAATAACAATCAGAAACAAGAACAACATAAAGACATTCCCTGATTAAACAAGAAATGATGGTGATTACTGCCAGCAGACCTGCGAGAAATACCAGATGTGCTCCAAGGCAGGGCAGGGGGACTTGAACCCATGGTGGGGGTGGGGGGGGACATAAGGATACCCAGTAATTATAGGACTGCATGCTCACATGTTTTCCTTTTTTGCTCTTCAGTCATTTCAGAACCAAATGCATAGCACAGTCATGGAAGAATACATTCTTAAATGGTTAAAATGATAAATTATAAATGTTTACTCGTACCACAAAAAAAAAGAACTTAAATGTATAAAACACGCACATAATTGCATTACTGGTCCCTATAACACACAAGTAACTTTGACAACATCAGCACAAAGACAAAAGCTACATTGCAGCAAAAAATGAAGATGAATTTAATTCAAACTCAGGAACAACTGTGGGAATCCAGATAAGATAATAAGGCTAATCTAACAAATTCTGTAAGTATCACCTCACTCTTTCTCAACTTCTGTAACCACTGGTAAGCTATATAAAGTGATAAGCCTCAGAATGCATTATTGGGTGTGGGATGTAGAGCGTCGTAGGTTTAACGTAACTACCACGAGACGGGGAAAGTATAACGGAAGCAGGAGACGCACCAACCGCTCAGCAGACCCCACCAGACTGACCTGGGCCGTCTCCCAAGCTCAGATGTGCAGGTGAGCACGGGAGCGACAGGGGTGACAGGAACTCACAGGCGACAGAAGACAGCGCTTACTAGAGCAGAAGAAGCAAAACCGAGGGCACAAGGCACCAGGGAAGGGGCGGGCGGGAGGGCAGGACAGCATCCAGCATCTCCACAGCCATAGGCAATGTGCTCGGCTCAACAATCCACTCGCAGAAGCAGCCCGACAGGAGACAAAGCCCCCAACCAGACCCGAGGACGGGCGGGCTGGCTAAAGGAGGCGTGCTCTGGATGCAAAGCTGCAGTGGGGCAAGAGGCGCACCACCTTGGGTTTACAATAAGACCATGGAGCTGCACATGTCAAAGGACGAATTAAACAGCACGTGACTTACATCTCATTAAAGCTCTTACATAAAAGATGCACAGGTATGACCTCTGGACAGCTTGTATCGGGCTCTCACTGGTGAATCTGTGCTGACGTTCAACAAGGAGACTTAGCCAGGGAAACCCCCAGGGTACCCGCCAAATGGTCTGTGAACCAGAAAAGCTTGAAACTCCTCACTCTTCTGCAAGTTTCACACTGCCTCAGAGAGCTAAACAGAGGACTGCCACCCGATCCAGCAGTTCCAGTCTCAGCTGAAGGAGCTGGAGTCCTCCAGCTGCACGCAAACCACACACCGAAGGAGAGGCAGCATTGTCACGACAGCCTCAGAGGGGACGGCACCGCTAAGGCCTGTCCCTGAGCAACGGACGGGCGCACGAGGTGCCCAACACCATCTGCAGATCTGCCGCAGGAAGGGGCGGCAACTGCTTCCTGCTGCGGCCACAGCCGCAGCCACGCCGGGAACGCACCTGGGAACACTGCTCTCGGTGAGCGAAGCAGCATGAAAGGCCACGTGCCACTCCGCTGCGCTCAGCAAGTGTGCAGACGAGGCTGATCGCGGACACAGAGCGCCAGGAGCCAGGGGGCCACAGGGAATGGTGACCAGTGGGCGCAGGGCTCCTCCAGGGGATGGCGCTACGCAAACCCCAGCTGTGCGCACAGGCCTCACTGCCCACGGAAAAACCGAAGACAGACGCCCATCAGACGGGCAGGCAAAACTTACCAGAATTCTTTTACGATCCTTTTCTGATAAGAACTTCACCGGCGGGTATTTCTGGGTGAAACTGTGAAGCAACCAGATTAAAAAGAAAAGTCAGGCATCTCCACGGGACATGTTCGCCGCCCACCACCAGCACGGAGGTCAGACGTAAAATTCTGAGGCACCACCTCTGCCCGGCCAGGGAAAAACACAAGATGGGGAGTGGCATCCTCAACACGCCCGGCAGAGCCCAGAGGAGGGGCAGCCACAGGAGGTCAGGGACCCCACTTGAGGGACTGCGCCATGCAAGACCAAAGAAACGCAGTGTCACACAGCTGTCCCCACTGGGCATCTTTACGGGGCCTTTTCTGACCAGCCTCCTGGGCGCGCCGACGGCACCAGCACTTCCTGTCCCCCAGTCTGCCCTCATGCGCACACCCATGGTCCGGGAGAAGTGCCGCGCAGCTGGGGTAGAGCACAGCCAGGGAGAGACAGATGCGCGGGTCTGCAGGCGCACTCACAGAGACACACGCGCGACCAGCTCTCCAGTTACTGCTCTAACTGAGCATGCTGGCTTGGGTGCTGGCCTGAAGCAGTCCCTGGCCCAGCACCGGGTGCAGTGCAGGGACACCGGACAGGTTTCCTCAACAGAGGGAGACAGCTCCCTGGTCAGGGACCCGGCAGCAGGTGTCTCTCCTCTCTGAAGGGGAAGTGTGCTCATCTGGGGCTGGGGGCTTCCCGCTACCCTGCACAGTTCTCTGAGGAGCATCCAGGCACCCCAGACCCCTGCAGACTGCAAGGGCAGCGGCCCTGGCAGCAACGCTGGCCTTCCTTGAGAGCTGTGGCTCTGGTTCGAGGGCACACAGCTTCCTCTGCCCCAGGCCTGGCCCCACTCTGGGCACTGGTTCTCTCTGCATTCTTTGGCAGCACTGGACACTACACCAAGGCCTTGTGCCTGCCAGGCAAGCGCCCTACCCTGAGCTACACCGCAGCCTGGGCACTTGTTCTCCACTGTCCCTGTCTCTACAGCAGGGTATAGGGAAGGAGATGGAAGTGGACGCTGAGCGGTCAAGAGAGGGGACAGAGACCCACTCGTGAGGACCCGGGCACAGGCTGCAGGTGCAGACCCAGGGGTGAGCCACCGATCTGGCCCAGAAACAAACAACCCGAGTTACCAGCCCACAACACGCTCGCCCCATGTGTTCGCAGGGTTGGCCCCAGGATCTGAAGCCACCAGGACCTGAGGCTCCCCCGGTCCCTCGTGTAAAACGCTGTCGCCTGTGCCTGGGGCCTCACACGCTTCCGTGCTCCGAATCACCAGGCAACACGGCCACTAGGATGGCACAAACACCATGCAGATAGGTGTGACACTGTGCTGCTTGGGGGACAGTGACCAGGAAAGCTGCCGCGTGTTCAGGACAGATGCAAATGTCCCCCAACAGTCTGGATGCCCAGCTGGTCCCTGTGCGGAAGCTTGGACTAAAACCGGGTACATCCTTTACTCCAGGAAGGAAACAGCAGTTTCCCGACAGGAAGTACACTTCCAAGACTGCTAAGGAGGAGCAGATGGGACACCGCACAGCACCACACAACGAGGCCAAAGCAGGCACCTGAAGCGCGGCCGTGTGGATGGCCTGAGAAACACACCAGCCTCTGCTCACAGCTCCCCTGGTCACGCTGAGGGTCCCACACCCTGAGCTCACTCCTCAGCAGGCGGCCTGTAAGCTGCTCTCTCGCTCACAATTTCCCGTATCCCCGCCTGGTAACGCTGAAGACACAGCCATGAAATTAGACAGACAAACACAGTCGCTGTGTTTGTGAGAATCCAACTACGAAAGGAAAATATGCACGACAAAATTTCACCTGCGCTAAATACGGACAGACGCGCCTTCTCACCCTTCCTTCCCAAGCAGCACACCCGCAGCCGCTCAGCTAGGCAGACGCTGCGGCCACTGCGCAGGGTGTGGGGGACGCCACAGGAGGCAGCTGCGCGGAAGCCCCTCGGACACCCCGGGCCTGGAAACCGAAACCCCTGCACGGGCGTGGTGAGGGGGAAAGCCCACCGCCCCCACTGGGCTTCTGCAGTGCCACTGTGCTCCCTGTCCTTAGGTGAACCAGGTGGTCTCTAACCGGTAGACATGTCCTGTTCTTCCACAGCGCACTGCCCCCGGTGACAGGCACAGGAAGAAAGCGCGTTTCTGGGCACATTCTTACTTCGCCAGTGTGGAGCAGATGTCTGATCCTCATCAGGATCAGGGAAAACAAAGCCAGAAGATAAACCCCACCTGTTTCCAGCTCGCCCTCCCAGGCTGTGCACTTGACTTTTTGGCTGAACCAACACCTTGGGCCCCAAGGCCAGACTGTCACCCTGGGGGAGGGGGAGGGAGAGGCGGAGGCGGAGTGAGGTGGGGCGAGGAGGAGCGGAGCCCACCCAGGCTCCAGGGCCACACTGGCCTCCACCCTCCAGGCCCTGGTGCAGGCAGCTCGCCCCAGCTGACCAGGATGTGTGGCGGGGAAACCCAACCAGCGAATCCTTCCTCATGTTTTCTGCTTATTTAAAAGCACAAAGAACATCATAAAAGCAAAGGAAATCACATAAATCTCTTCTTACAAGACAGTGTACCTGTCAGCCATCACCTTTGGGAAGTTAATGATTTTTTTAAAATTAAATAAGTAGTTTCATCTGAAGAAAAGAAAATGATCACCGATAGTTTTCTTTGACAAATGTAAAACCTACAGTAGGTTATTTACTACTATGCACAATTTATTTATTTATTTATTTTAAAAAACTTGCGTTCAAGTCCCTCAAATCATGCAGCCTTGTTGAAGGGGCAGTTTCCGGCTCCCAGCCATGAAAGCAGCAGCGCGTCAGCATGGAAACAGAAAGCCCTGATAACAACAGAGTGAGGATCAATTTGGGGGAGCGAGAAAGGGCCGGCTACGGACCTCACGCTTCGTGCTGCTCAGGTCCCTAAGGACTGGAACCACCAGTCCGGCAGGGCTCGAAGGCAAGGGTCTGCCGGCCACACTGCTGAGGGCGAGAAGAAAACAAATGAGTGCATTTGACACCTCCTCTCCATCCTTGTTTCCCTTTGATCACGTAATAAAAGTCCAAGGGAAGCTGCTCTTCATGTCTCCCTTTCTGTTCCGGATTTGATAAAGGGTGCTGACGCGCACCGTCTGATCTCAGCACGGGGAAAGAGAACGGAATCCTGGATAGGGAAACAATGCCTCTACTCCCCTTTGTCAAACCCTAAGGCCACAGAGCACACTGGAGGTCAGTGCTGTCACCTGAGACTCCGCTGCAGGGAAGTGCTAGTGACAAGACGCACTTGTGCAGACGCCTGCTGGCGGGGCGACCCCATCCCCCACAACCCCATGGGCAGATGTGTCCACTGCTCCCTCCCAGCCACTTCGCCGGCCACACTCTGGAAACGTGCCGTGCTCTGGCGACTATGCAGGCCCTCCCAGCCCCACAGCTCCGTGCTTACTCGGGAGGTGGTGTCCGGCCCGGCTCCGGGGCTGCCCCGCTCGGGACCTTCTAACTAATCCACACAGGCCAGGCAGCGCCCGCCCCACCCTGAACCTGCAGGGACGCAGGAGTGTGCGGTGTGCGGGAAGGTTTCACACCCAGACCCCATGTTTCCCCACTGTTCTGACTGCAGCATTCTTCCCGACCAAACGGAGGAAAACACAAGTGTTTAGGCGGACATTTGTTTAGAATGCCACAGTTAATGGAAATATAGCTATCTTAGAAGAATTTCTAACTAAGAATTTTTGATTGGGATTCAGCAAGACCTCTAGAAAAACAAATTAATCTTTTTTTCCTGGACAGACTCCATTGCTTTCATCAGAAATACTCCTAAGGACTAAAAGAAAGTTCAAAGACTGCGCATTCACCCTTTCAGTAGCACCCACCCTTCAGGGCAGAGTCTGTCTTGCGAAGGTCTCACAGGTCACAGACTCTCTGAGGACTCAACCAAGACAAGCTCAGACTGGACCCCGACCTTCCCTGTCACACAGCCAGTATGTGCAGACTTTCCTACACTGGAAACAAAAAGTGCACGTACCTTTTTTCCAAATCTCTGATTTTCTCTCTCAGTGGCTCAACAATCTAGGATGATAAGAAAAATCAGTTTTAAAGCAAAAACAAGAGTATTCTACCACATGCTCCCTCTTCTGATATTTCAGATGAGCATGACATACTGTAAAACAGATTTTAATTTCCTGTACAAATTCACTTCTTAGTCTGACACTTGAATCTCAATGTTAGAATCAAGCAGGTAAGCATCAGATGCTAGCAAATCCCCTCCATACGCACCGACCTTATCAGGAAGCAGGCAAAGGTGCTTTGCGTCTTAAGGACAGGTGGGTCAACAGTGCCGCCTCCAGGGGACCCACAGACCCGAGCACAGCCCACGGAGGCTTCCTGGCCGCTCCCCACTGGCCCGTGTCACCAGCACACAGGCGGCAGGCTGAGCCCCGCCCTCAGCACCACCCGTCGTGAGCCCGGGGTTTCTCGGCATTTGCCTGCCCAGTCGATGTGCTGTGCGGTCCGGCTGCCTCTGCCCAGCAGGAGGTGTACAGTCCGTGCAAGTGCTAGCTAATGGCCAGTTAGGCGGGGAGGCTCCCCAACCTGCATCGCGGGCACAGGGATGTTTGCTCGGCTCCTTAGCCTTCCCCGGGTTTGGGCCACACTCCCCTCGTACCTGCTGGCGGGGGTTAGGCACTGGTCTTGCAGGCCACAAATCCCTTTCTCTAGGAAACGCTCGAGAAAAAGTCGTGCACAAGTCTACCTGCAGTTGCCTTTAGGGCAGATCTGTTTGAATGTGTCACACCTTTATTAAAACGGACCGAAAGCAACTCAACCTGCGTGGACAGGGTGACCAAGCCTCCTCTTAAAGAAGGACATGATTTTTTGAAATGGTTTCACATTTGAACAGCACAGGCTGCTGCAATACAGACACTAGCACAGGCAAAGGAGGGGAAGGGACAAATATGCGGGTAGAGGTGGATACAATGAGAGACTAACCTCTTCAATCTTGCTTTCAATTCTCAGTTCACTGTTCTCCTGGATAGACCTGTTGAGCAAAAAGCTACAAACTGAGATCAATTGAAAGGCTTTGGGACGTAAACATTTGTTTCTGCACAAACTAATGCCACACAGACCCCGGGCTGCAGGACCACCCACCCCGAGTCCTGCGCACCAGTCCCCGCCAGAGGGGGCACACGGGGAGGAAATCCAGCACTGGGGAGGAACTGCCAGAAGCCCACCTGGAATGCGCTGAGTTTTACCAAGTGATACATTCTGTTAAACCAAATAGCCTCACTTCCACGTTACCCCCACCCCAAGAGGGTGCTTTAAATTAGAAGCAGGGAGCACTCCGACAGGAGCGCACGTTTCTCTGCAGGGGTTTAATGCACATGGAGCTTTTCCACAGGCAAACGCAGAGCTCCTTTAACCTACGGTGCCCTTCCACCCCGCCGAGCCACACACGCCGTCTTTGTAGGAGACGTGTGGCTGATGCAGGAGTCGGATCCAACTGCCCCACTGGCTGGCAGAGCCAACTCCACAGAAGACGCCACTGGGCGTGGAGGACAGAACGAGGACCCACCGCCTACCCTGAAGCCTCCAGCAGCAGCACCAAGCCCAAGGCCAGCCTCCCGGCACGGGGTGAGCGTCCCTCTAACACAGCAATACCCAGAGACAGCAGCAGGCGAGCTTTCTCCTGAAAACTCCACCAACAGTGCCAAATTTCCTCTTTCTGGGAGTGCTTACTCCTCCTCTGCTGACTTTTAAAGGGGTTGTTTATAAATCTGGCAGTGATGATCAGCATGAGCCTTTAAGTTTTACAACCATGCGTCCTGTCTTGCAAGAAGCTCAAGTCACGCACACTCAAGCTAGACACCCAACCCTAGCCAGGTCGTGCTGAGCATCCTAGCTGAAAATCCAAGCAGCTGACCCCAAGCGGCCCCAGATCCTAACTGTTCTGAGTGGTGACCTGATGCACAGGTGACCTCACGGGACAGGGTCACAGACAGCGTGTAGAAGGCGTGTGTGAAACACAAGGCGACTCTGTCCAGACCTGGACCCTCCTCAGGACAGCTCCTCCGCGTGCAAATGCTCCAAATCCAAAAGAAAGACCCAAACACTTTGGTCCTATCATTTCAGCTAAGCAAAGCTGCAAGCCAGCCCCAGTCCTCTTCCCCTGAGAATGGCCCCATGGTGTCCAGAGGGTCAGCTTTGCAGTCCACCCGCGGAGGGCAGAGAGGAGCGGTGACACGGAGGTGCTCACCACCTTCCCGAGGGCTTGCCCTGGGTACGCTGCAGCAGGGCAGTCCCTGGGGACATCCCGGGAGGATCGTGACAGCCCAGGGGAACGCTCAGCCCCAGTGGGAGCTGTTCCTCCACTAACCCAGGGCACCGCGACCCGGTGACAACCAAAACGTGTACGAAAACCCAACCCCAACACCCAAGTAAGTAGAACAGTTACCTCATACTAACGAAGTTGCCCCAAACAGCTGCAAAAGAAAAGAAGGAGAAAGTCAGTATTTAACACTCAGGTATTCAACTGAAAAAAACTAACTTTTAACCAGTATTTTCAAATGCACTGAGAAATCTAAATGACAGTTTGAAGACAATAAAGTGCATATACTGCTTTCAGGAGAATGAAGTCCTAAAAGCTGAAAGCACAAGTCCCTCTATGCCTGAGGTGCTGGGCTTGTGGGGGCCGATGTCAAATGTCAGTCACAAAAACCAAAGGACTGGGTGCTCGGAAGGATGCAGGGTCCAGCTCCCTGATGTGGACAAGGAGCCCAAGAGGCTCAGAAGCGAGCAGCCCGAGCCGCGGCCTCTCTGCAACAGGCCCCTGGCTGGCAGTGAGGCGTCACCTGCCCACGCTCAGGTGCCTGCAGCACTTGTGGAGAAATCAGCCCTGGCCACCCGCGACTCTGACCATGGTGACTTTAAAACATAACACAGAACAAGTGTATGTAATCTGAAAATTCCAAACCCGAAATGCCCTAAAAGGGTCACCTTTATCAGCTGCCCTGACACCATGAATGGAAAATTTCACACTGTGAAATTTTGTTCCATGCATAAAATTATTAATACTTTATAAAATTACCTTCGGGCTACATGTATAGGAAACAAGTGAATACCACTGTTTAGATTTGAGTACCAACCCCCCCAAAACTCATCATGTATATGCAAATATGCCAAAAAAATAAAAACCTCCCCAAATCCAACAGCTGAAATCTGTCCACACACTAAGACCCAAAGGTCAGCGGTGGAAGCAGAAAGTCTGCACCAGTGGGGTGAAGTATCTGGGCCAGCAGGCTGAGGGCTCCGCACTGGAGCCAGGAAGTGATGCTCAAAATAAGGACCAGAGCTCCCCCGAACAGTACAACAGCCATCCTCAGCGCCAGCAAGGTCCCGAGCTCCTCTGATGAGAACAGCCAGGTTCATATCAGGAAGCCAGCGTAACAAGCTTCACTCAGAGACTGAACAGCACACATCTTTCTTTGCGGAGCCAGGAAGCAGTAAAGACCAGAGGTCCCCCAAAGCGAACTGCAGCCATCTTCAGTGACAACAAGCACCGGAGGTCCTCTGACAATGAGAACAGCCGAGTTCACATCAGGAAAGCTCGACAAGCTCCTCCAGGAGAACCAACAGCAACAGGAGAAGCAACGACACTCAACTCTTCCTCTCCGGTTCTTTTTATCTTGGCAACAGTCCTCAGGGGGGCCATCCACGCTCAGCACCCCGCTGACTCAGTTCAGCTGGTGTTACAGGCTGACCACCACGGACGGACAGGAACCGACAGGCAGTACAAAGGCCCGGGCTGCCCAGTGGGCACGGGGTCAGCAGCCCACCACCGTGCATCTCCGCACAGCCGCCCTCCTGCACACAGTGGGTTTTAATAAATGTTTACTGAATACAATTTGGTCCCTAAGACCTCCTCCTCCCAAGAAGCCCCCTCGCACAAGGGGCATGGTGCTGATTCTGTAAGAGCACATCTCTCTTCAAACAGAGGGAACTACTGAGAGACAGCAATAAATAACCGAGGCAGTAAGGAAACAAGAAATCGCAGAACGCAAAGCTACGTGAGATTCATTACCCGCTGACAAACACAATGCACGTTTCTACCCTGGGGTCCTGGGACTTTCCTTTCATGCTGCACTGTCAGAAAAGCCACCTTCACAAGCCCGTGGCTCACCTGTCACGGTCGTCACAGAGAGAAAAGGACAAGCCATGGTGACAGATGCTGCCTGGGCCCTGCAAGCCCACAGAGCCATCAGCCGGCTCTATGCTGCTCATGTGTCCACCCATGGCCATCCCTGCCCACCCGGCACCCTGCCCCGGGCCTGCTGTGCATCTGTGGGACGGTCACTGATGGCGGGAGGCCGCCCCACTCCTGCCCACCACGAGGCCCTGGCCGGCGCCTCCACAGCCCGGGCTCACGGGAGGCCTAATGCGCACTGCAGCCTGGTTACACAGCATGCAGCCTCCACCACGGAGACCCCACCAGGCAGGGAGGCCGAAACTTATGTAAGAGACCACAGGGACCCTGCAGACCGTGAGCTCAGCACCCCTGGTCTCTGCAACATCCTCCAGGCCGGCTCCAAGGTGGAGAGCCACAGGGAGGTCAGCATGGCTGCTCCAGAGGATAGCTGCTGTGCGCTGCTAGGGGAGGAGTCTGCTTCCTCTGAGCGCACCTGGGAAAAAGGCGGGGCGTTCCAGAGCCGCTTCTGAGGCCCTTCGGGTTCCGGGAGCCTGCAGCACCGGGCATGGATGCCTTTCTCAGGCAGGCAGGTGGACAATGTCCACACAGACGACTCCCATCGCTAGAAACGAACCGACAAGGACCGTGAGACCACCAAATCCCGAGTCTACACGCTGACATGAGGAGCGGCTCGCGGTTTCTTGTTTGGGTGGTTTCTTTGCTTCTAAAGCAGGGGAAGCTCACAGCCCGCACTTCCTCCCTCGCCACCAGCTCTTCATCAGGTGCGGCTGCAGGAACAAACGCCCACCCCTTGCTGTGCGGGCATCTGCAGGCAGCGTGGCTGGCGGTGGTGACTGACAGGCCACGGGATGGTTGGGGGGACCCCTGTGAGCAGGGGGTGGGCTGGCTGAGGGACAGCGGGAGGGGTCCTCCTGGGGCGACGGGGACAAAGCAGCAAGACCTCGGTCCTACAGGGCAGAGTGGTGCAACGACCACTGCTGGGACCGAGGGAACTCAGAGAGGAGGACCGGGGCCTTGCAGACTGTGTGCAGGGGAGAGACGGCGGGAACACAGAGGCAGGCACAAAAGACGAATCGCGGGGTCACCTCAATCCCAGAGTGTATTTAGGGGGGCCCCACTGGCAGCCAAGCACTGTGCGGTCTGCAGCTAAGAGTCACAGTGAGTGACGGGGTGAGGCCGGGCACTGTGGGGACCTCAATTTCCTGTCCAAAGAAAAGCACCAGGGCTCTCCAGGCCTTAAGTCTCTGCAGAGGCCGGCATCTGAGTTCAGTGAGCGTCCCCAGGACCTCACCTGCCGCCCAGCTCCAGGCCCGGCCACTTGGCCTTGCACCACTCCAGAGCCACCACCCGGAGCCGCCGCTCTCCCCGAGTCTCTCCCTCACTCAGCCCACTCAGGGCTCAGCTCAAAAGCCACCCGTCGAGGTCTGTGCTTCAGTGACAGCGGCCCACGCCAGCCCACTCCGCACCCCACTCAGGAGGGCTCCTGCTTGCTGGTCACAGCACTGCCACCAGCCAACACCCTCACCGGAAACACCTGGGACAGGGCTGGGCGGAGCTTTTCCAGATTTGGAATGTGTGCACATGCACGATGAGATACTGTGGGAAGGGTCCCAATTCTAAATACGACATTCATGTGTTTTATGTACACCTACACGCATAGCCGGAAGGCAGTTTTATACAATGGCTGCAGTAATTTTGTGCATGAAACAAAGTTTGCAGCTCTGAGCCACCACAAAGCGAAGGTGTCGAAAGGTGTCGCTGCCTCTGCGGGCCAGGCAGACGGCCTGTGGCCCGGACCCTCACCTTGCCGGGTCGGAACCCGCGTGCTCGCTGCTGCTGACCGCTCACCTCCTCACACCCACGCGTGCTCACAGAGTACCGACAGTGCAAACTCCACAAAGTGAAACGCCGGCTGGTGCCATGGGGACCGAGGTTTCAGGTCTGGGAGGACGCAGGGTCCCGTCAGGAAACACGGAAGCGCCAGGCCCCTTGGAAGTCCTGTCCCGCTAAGTCCCGCCATGAGCACGGCACCGAGCGACACAGTGCAGTGGGTCCAGCCCTGCAGCCCGGCCTCAGCAGGGAGGGTCAGGTCTGCAAACCCAGGGAGCCCCGACACCCCGCTGGCTCCTGCCCCGCTGCACGGAAGGTCACCTGTGCCTGGGAAACAGGCACCCGTGCCCACCCGGGCTGAGCCCACCCGGGCCAGTGTGCCTGTGACTTCCTGGGCAAGCTCCGAGGCGGCACAGGCGAAGCTTCTGTACAGAGCAGGTGAGAACAGGCACCGCTCTCCTGACCGCACAGCACCGGGCTTTGGGCTCACTGGCTAGAAAGCTCACGTGAGAAGACACCGTTTCCCTTTCTCTTCAAACCCAAAACAGGCGTGAGGAAGGGAGGGCCCCTCTACTCAGAGGAGCCGGTGCAAGGGGCACCCCGCGTGAGCCAGGAGCCTGGTCGTCCTCGGCCTGCCTGGCCTGCCCATGAGCCAAGGGTCACCCAGGACGGAGAAGGCTGCTGAGAGCAGGCTTTCTGACCCGGCACCTCTGTGACCCCTCTGAGGCCCTGCCCCACCCAGGCCAGGCCTGCAGGAGACGCCACAGTCGGCCTGCCCTTCTGCCCGGGGCCCCGGAGCCCTGGGTCCCCACACAGGCCTGACCTCCGCTATAAAACCCTGGGAGCACCCCCTCCCCACAGCCTTCCTAATCCAAGTCCCCTGTGGCTGGACCGTTTCCTCCCACTCGGGAGGTGATATGGTCACAAGGCCCCTGCTCTGTTTGGCACTGGGGAGTGGGTCGGCTGTTACAAAAGTAGGCTCCCCCCAACTTCTCATTGCTGGCCAGGCCCTCGGCCACGCTATGATGGGCAGCGTCAGGCCATGCCAGGTGTGGCCCTGGGATTCAGGAGGTCACAGCCTCCAGGGAGGACAGCCAAGTACCTCCCATGGTCTGTAGCTCACTCGTTCTCCGGAGTTCTGTTACCCAGCGGGAAACGGACAGAGACTCCTCAGCACTCTAGGGAGGGGGGTCTTGGCCCAAGACCCACCTTTTAAAGGATGGTTAAAAGTGCAGAAAACTGTGAGGTTTGTAGAAAACATTTGGACCCTTAAAATTCTACATAGGCAAAACCCAATTTTAAGTGAAAAGGGCAACTTAGAAAATAAACACAGCAGAGTCCATGTTTTGCTTTTTACGACTCTATGTGGGTCTTCTTTATTCCAAAAGGAAGTCTGACGGTCACAGACAAGACTTCCCTGTGCGTGTACACTGTGCTATCTTCACTTCTGAAATGCACAAGAAGGAAGTTTGGGATTGATTCTGTCACCTGCAGAGGATGCCAACTGGCCCATCCATTCTGCGCGGGGCAGCAACACGGCTGTCAACGGAGCCAGGGAAATCTTCCAAGCTCGTGAAGTTAGCAGAGCCAGAAGCTGGGTGATCTCAGTGACACTCGCGGCCTGACTGGGGAAGCCCGGAGGGGAGAGCTCCTCCCACGGGAGCCTGCAGAGGACAGACACACGCTGCGCCCTGCCCCGCCGCGGCCCCACCCAGAAACCTGCCGCACTGTGTCCCCAAAGCGGCACCCTCAGCGCTACACCCCATGTGATGACGTGTGTGGGGGTCCTGGGAGGTGATGGGCACGCGGGCGGGGCAGTGTGGATCGGTGCCCTCAGAGCAAGAGGAGGTGACAACACCAGCGGCGTCTCCCTGCCCCGGAGGACACGGCAAGGAGACAGCGGGAAGGGAGCCCGCAAGGACCCGGGTCTGAACACCTCCACCTCCACCCCCACCTCCACCGTGGGCTGCAGAGCTGAGCGTGCAGGCGCCTGTGTCTCTCCAGCAAGACCCAGGTCAGTCTCGCCCAGAGTGGGACGCCTCAACCCCAGCGTCCCCGGTGTGAGCCCTGAACAGCACTGCTGCAAACTGTGCTGACCAAACTTAAGGAAATGATCACACAGAGCCAGAAAGGGGACGCAAGGCGTTTAAAGGTAAAGTACCCTGTGATTCTGGCTGTAACTTCCAAGTGTTTCCACGAAGAAGTTCAGAGACAGTACTCACAGAACAGAGCAGCAGGCGTGGGGACACAGAAGCAACCAAGAATCTCGCAGAGGTTCCCGGCTTCCATGATTCCTCTTTCAACAGAGAAGGGTGACCTACTCCAGGGTCTGGCCTGGGTGGGGGCTGCTAAGCAGGAGCCCTGGGGTCCTGCAGCAGTGCGGACAATGGGGAGCACGGGGTGCTCGGGTGCAGCACCCAGGCTGCCTGCTCTGCCGCTGCGCTCTCTAGAGCCCGTGGGCGCCACAGCTGCATGCGACTGGCTGCCAGGAAAGCTCCCAGTGGCGCTGGGGTCGGGCAGGCTCCATCAAGGGCAAACCAGCACCAAGGGTGCCGGGAGAGGGCGGCATTCCCAGTGTTAGCGCAAGGCTGGAGTGCCACCCTCCGAGCCTTCGGGCTTGGCTCTTCTTTCCAGCAGAGCAACCTCAACAGAAAGGTCAGCACAGTGGAAGCCCAGGGGTCAGGGAGCTCACAAATATTACAGATATGGCACCTCTAGTGCTTGAGAGCTGAAGGCAGGAAGATGATGGCTCCAAACCCCACTAATCTCTTGATTTTGCTCTGACTTTGTGTACGTGTTTAAGGACTAAACTATGTGGACAGGGGAAAAACAAAAAGGATACTCAGCGACCAGCTGCTGCTGGAAGGTGAAGAGGTGGGCAAGGGCTGCAGGCGGAGACGATGTGGGTGGTGGGGTCGGCGGCTCCACACCCAGATGGCCAAGCGCTGGCCAGCCTGGCACGCCCATGGGTGAGCAGGCAGCCAAAGCAGGACAACCACCAGGCCCAGGTTCTGGACTCTGTACTGGGGAGCCCAGGCCCCCCTGGGATGGTCAGGCCCGCAGCCCCCTCCCCACCCTGCTCCGAGTCTCATCCCAACGCCAGGGACCTACAGCACCCAGGCCAGGAGGCTCCCACAGGAAATGCAGTTCCCGGAAGGCAGCACCAACAGCTCCAAGTCTCCGCTCAGAAACAGGAGCTCCTCGGGAAAGGGAAGCCAGCTGGAAGGAAGCCGCTTCGGTGATCAGGCACAGCGGTCACTAAGAGAATACAGGTGTGTTGGGGCAAGCCTAAAACCCCAGCACCCTGGGAGGCTGAGGCAGGAGGATTGGAAGCTCAAGCCCAAGATGGATAACGTAAGTGATTTACCAAGATCTTGATCAAAAGTGCCTGGGTTCAAACCCCAGTGCCACAAAAGGAAAGAGGAGAAGCACACAGTGGAGGGAAGGGAGAGGCAAAAAGGAAGAGAAAGAAAAAGGGAGAGAAAGAAATTGCTAAACACTTGGAGGAAACTGTTGTAAATAAGAAGTGATAGCAAAAACAATTTTAAAGCATGAGAAGAGTACAAATACAAAGACAAGCAAGAGTCTAAAACATAGAGCTAAACTTTAAAATACTGGAAACTAGACACCGAAAGGACTAGCTCCTATTTAAAGAGTAGCGCTCCAATTTGGATTGGATCATGGAAGCTGAGCCACCGGGACTACTCAAGGTCCTCCGGGGCACCACCCTCTGGTCATGTGCTCCCACCAGGACGCACTGTGCTGCTGCAGGCCCAAAGCACCAGTCCAGGTGCCCGTTGTGGACCAGAGGCGCTGAGTCCTGAACCCAAATCCCACCTTGGTCCGTTTAGGTCAGCTTCCTCAGGTACTGCGCTGCACAGGATGAACACGGTCAGTCATAGAGAGGAAAAGGGGGAGGAGGAAATAACCAAGGAGCAACCCGAGGAGATTCCGGAACTGATAAACATGTGTGTTTGGGCTGCAAGGGCTCCGAGGTACCTAGTACTCTGGGAAGAATTAGCACCAAGACTCAGCACGGTGGGTGTCTGGGCCACGCCACGAGGCCTCCCTCAGAGCACGCTTTGTTAGCAGCGGTGGCCAGGAACCACGAAATTTCTCCCTGCAGCTCGGGCCAGTGGGGCAGGGTGGAGAGAGGGTGCTCGGCACACAGGGCACCCCCAGAGCACCCTTGTGGATCCAAAGCTGACAGTCAGATGCATGCGGGGGGAGCAGGCCTGTGCCCAGCTCCCAGCAGGTATGTGCACAGCCCGGCCACCAGGCACGGAGGACAAGAGAGGACAGTCCCAGCAAGAGCAGGGCCATGGGACGGGCAGAAGGGAGAGCCTGTGGTTCTCCAGGAAGACCGACCGGCCTGAAACCCCCACATCGCCAGAAGCCAGGGAAGAAACGGCTGACTCCTTCCAAACCCCAAAGGGACTTTTCTCTGGAACGCTGCACTATCACTTCATCAAGCGTGAAGGGGGAAGGATGCCTCCGGACAGCCTCAAAATTCACCACCGTCCCAGCCCCACTGGGAGGGAAATGGGGAAGTCAGGCAATCGGGCCCTGGTGGGCTGCAGCTGTCTCTGCCCACCCCAGGTCAACAGAGGGATGACCTAGGTCCTGGGCAAAGCCAAGGCGACTGGGCCTAGAGCTACATGAGGTAGTGTACAAAGGGAATTTTAAACAAGTCAATCATTAGCTCCAAAGAGAACAAAAAGTAACACAGCCCATGGCTCACTATAAACAGCTCTGACGCAGTCACAGAAACACTCAACGTTGGTGTCAAAATCACCCCGCGTGCAGGAGGGGGAGGGGAGGAAAGAGTAAGGAGAGAGGAGTCACTTGGCACTTCTGTCCTGTCTGTGCGTCTACAGCTCGGAAACCCAAGCGCTTGTTTCTGGTAGGGGATGTAGGATGGAGGCTGCAGGGGACAGCTGACTACACACCTCCAAGGGACGCACCTGCTGCTAAGGCACAAAAACGAGACGACTCCAACGCCACTGGGTCTCCACCTTGGGTCTCCACGGAGCTGCGGTAGAACTCACTGGAACTGAAGCCACAGGGCAATGAGGTGCGAATGGCGCCGCCTTACTAAATGCCACTGAGCTGGCAGAACTCAAGCAAGGGCAAGAACTCTCAGGCAGTGAGGTTTGTCTGGCGCAGTGCCACGGTCACCGCCCCCTTGCCCACACCACAGTGCAGCAGCAGTGCAGCTGGCAGGGAGGGAGGGAGGGGGCTCCAGCAGGCCATGAGGACCGAGAGGAGACGGCACATGAGGAAGACCCAGCGCCTGGCTCTCCCGGCACCAGGGCTGTTTCCAGAGGCAGTGCGGGTAACAGCCGGTGATGGGAGCACGGGATTACAGATCCTCCATGTCACTGTCAACAGGTGACATTTTGGTGCGCTGGGGCACAATCGAAAGCCCGAGAGGCTTCTCCCTGCAAACTGCCCGCTCTGGCCCATGCACACTGGGCACACTCCACTCCCTGGCTGCCCAGGCCCTGCACCTGCCATCCTCCCGTCCTCCTCCGTCAGCTCCCACAGCTCACTGCGCTCACCCCTGGCTCCTGAAGATCTGACCGCTCAGCTGCTCTCTCCAGGGTCCCTGTTCCAAGCCCTCAGGCGCCCCTGCCCGCACACCAGCCCGCACAGCAGCTTTCACCTGGACGACTCTCCAATTCATGACCACCTCCTCCCTGGCCAGCAGTGCTCAAAGTGGCGTCCCCAGAGCACAGCAAGAGAATCACAGAACCTGTCAGAAATGCGAATCTCAGGCTGCGTCCCCAGCCCTGCTGAACCAGAAGCAGGGTGGGAGCCAGAGACCCGCACTTTGAAACTCCCTGCAAGCGACTCTGATGCACACTCAGGAGGGTGACACTTTGCGCCAGGGTGCGGGTCTGCGCCACCATGGCCAAGCCCTGGTGTTCCTGAAGGACTGATGGGAAGTGTCCTATGGCCCCATAAACCCTTGACCCGTAAACCCCAACCTGGGTCTAATCCGAGACGCACCCCCCACCCTCAAATCAACGACTGCTGTCCCGTGGCTGGGTGTCCGGCCCAGCTGCCGGGAGGATCAGGGCTCGAATTCTGGCATCTGTGTGACCACCTCGTGTCCTGTTATCACAGTACCTGTCCGCTGGATTGCTGAGATGTGATAACTCGAAGTGACCGTGGCCCTGAGACAAGAGTGACGCCCGCACACACAGGTGAACACGCTACACCCAGCATCACCGCCATGGTAACAGTTCCCGAATTGGCGAGTGGTTCTTCTCTTGTGACTGGGACTCCTTAACCCCCACGCTCCTGACAGGCTGCCGCTTCCTCCCTAGCAAAACTACTCCGCACACACCCCGCGCCATCCGCCTAAGCTCCCAGGGCTGGCGCTCGGGCGGGCGGCTCTGCTGGCTCGGATCAGCCGAGGCCGCCTTCCGGCACCGACCCCGACCGGATCAGCACCAAGTAGCAGGAGGTCTCCCTTCCTTCCATCCCAAAGCTGGGGCTCCGCCGAGCTATCTGAAGCGTGGCTTTGGCGCCCCGCAAAGTGCGACCAACAGTAACTACTCCTACTCCCGCGCCCATCTGCAGCCGGACAGCCTCCCGCACAGGCCGCTCCTCCGGCCGCGCCGCGGAGGGAACTCCTGGCGGGGCGTCGCGGACCCGGCCCCCGAGCGAGCACTGCGCCCGGCGCCCGGGCGACGTGGACAGCCGGGCCCCGCCTGAACGCCAGGCCCGAGCGCGCGGAGACCCGACCCGGGCCGTCCCCGCTGCCGCCCCGCCGCGAGGCCACTCACAGGCGACGTAGGCGAGCAGCGCGAGGCCCAGCAGCAGCTTCATCCTCCGGCGGCTGACGGCGGAGCCGAGGCGCAGTAGCGCCTGACTCACCATGCCCGAGCGCGGGCGGCGTGCACAATGCGCGCCCTACGCCGCGCCCGCCGCCGGCTTCCTCCCGACCGCGCGGTTGCGCACGCGCAGACCCGCCCCTCCAGCGAGACTCCGCCCCACCACGCCCCTTCCCCCGCCCCCCGCCCACGCAGGCGCAGTGGCACCCGCTCGCTTAGGTTGCGGGCGCGACGAGGGCACGGCGCATGCGCGTGCGATGGGGTGTGCTGCCCAGGTACTGTGGCGCGGAGATGCGGTGTCCACGCGAGGTCGGGCTGCACTGCACCCGGGGCGTTGAGTGTCTGTGGTCAGCTTGACGCTGCAGCAGCTCGGGGGCCCGCGCAAGTCTGTGGGAGGCCAGCGTGGAAGCCCCAGGCCACCGGGGAAACGCATCTCTGACCCTGCTGACCGCGGCCCACTGTGCTGACTTCAGCCTGAATTCCTTCTGTGGCCTCGTCAGAGAACTCCAAGAATAAACGCACGGCCAGCGCAGACGCAGAGCAGCGTTCCCGCCTTGCGTCCCCGCCTTCAATCCCGGGAGCACAGGTGGTGCTGCGACTTCTGTACAGCCTGCCCCACCCGGGCCATCTCCCCATCCGCAGAGTCAATCGGTGAACCCAGCACAGCTGAGCAGCCCGCCCAGGGCGGCCCCTGGAAGCCCTGCGCCTGGCTCTGCGGTGCCAGGTGGCAGCACCCCAGGCGTGGGAGCTGGGGGCTCGGGTCCCGGGGTCTAGGCCTGAGCCCTGTGCTTCTACCCGAGACCCCTCCTTTCCTCTCGCTGACCTCGGGAGGAGGAAGTGGAGCAGGGCGGGCCCGCAGGTGGGCTCCGAGCCCCTGCGACCTGTGGTTTTCAGGGTGAAGGCGAAGGGCAGAGGAGGGGGAAGGATTCCTGGATGCCCACTGGATGGGCAACGTCAGCCGGACTTCCAGGCAAATTCCAAGCGTAGTATAGGAGGTTGTACGTGGCCTTTCCTGGTGCGTATGTGTCAATTCCGGTGGGTTGACAGGTGGAATGTTTGCCCTTTCCGTACAAAACTCCCCGGGACCCAGCCTTCCGCGTTGAGTGGTTTTCCTGCAGCGCGGAGGAAGCCATGAAGTGGCTGCCACCGTCGTTGCCATCCCAGAGGCTGTGGGTGTTCCCAGAGGCTGGCTTCCCCGCTCTGGCCGAGGGACAGGAAGTGCACAGTGGCGGAGATGAGAGGCTTTCGAGGCCCTGGGGCTCCTCAGGACACCTGGCTTAGGGGGCAGCGCCCCAGGTCCTGATGTCCCCACCTGCCTGTCCTTGGCTCACTCCTTCGTTGTTCGAGGCACCTGTTAACAACAGTACTTCTGAGCAGTTACTAGGTACAGGCCCACGCTGCTGACACCTGGGCTAATAAAAAAATGACTCAGCACCCGGAGGGGAAACCAGCACTGAGGAAACCTCACCAGCGTGCCAGGGACCAGGCCAGGCGCGGCCATGTGGAGCTCAGTTCCTTCTTGTCACAGCCCTTGGGGCAGGGCTGCTGTTGTTGATCTTTAAATAAGACTTTTAAAATCAAATTCTTCTTCTTTTTTTTTTTTTTAATACAAGGTCTTACTATGTAGTTCAGGCTGGCCTTGAACACACTTGGGCCAGGCTGGCGTCAAGCAAGGTGATTCTCCTGCTTCAGCCTCCCAACTGCTGTGACAAAGGTGTGTGCCAGCACAATTAACAAGAAGAGGTGTGAAGATGGTATTTCGATATATAACATGGCTCAAATAAGCTAGTGAATATACTAATTACCCCACGTCCTTATTTTCTGTGATGAGAACATTTAAAATCTACTCTCGAAGCATGCTGGAGTTGGCAGTGCGCTGTGATGCACTGTCATCTCAGGATTGAATACTGGATCTGTGAACTGATGGCTGGGACACTGCCTTGGGGAGCAGCCCCGCTCCTCCATCCCCTACCCCCATAATCACATTCCCCGCTCTGCTTCTAGGAGCTCAACGTTCTTATATTCCTGAGCACTTGTGTTTGTCTTTCTGTATCTGGCTTATTTCTCTTAGACCGTGTGCTCCAGGTTCACCCATGTGCCCTCGATTTTTTTCAAACTGAGTAGATTCCTTATATGCATAATCACATTTTCTTTATCCTTTCATGTGTCAGTGAACACCGAGTTGCTTCCTCCTTTGGGCTGCTGTGAATCGTGGTGCTTTGAGCGTGGGAGAATGGGTCACTCTGTGAGACCCTGCTTTTCCTCCCCTGGGATGTGTACCCAGAAGGGAATTGCTGGGCTGATCTGTGTTGCTGCTGACTTCATTCAGTGGGGCAGCGGAAGCTCCCAGCATTTGGTTTGTGGCCAAGGCTACTGGTCATAGCTGGAA
>RJWM01031028.1:0-22872 GCA_004363535.1 Dasyprocta punctata
TTTTGTGGCACTGGGGATGGAAGTCACAGCCTCGGGCCTACTAAGCAGGTGCTTAAGCCACTGAGCCAAACTCCCAGTCCTCATTTTTCGAAGCAGGGTCGCGCTATGTAGCTCAGGCTGGCCTTGCGCTCACGTTGTAGCCCAAGCCGGCCTCGAACTCACAATGCTCCTCCTACCTCAGCCTCCCGAGTGCTGGGATTAAAGGCGTGCGCCACCATGCCTGGCTCTGCAATCCTCTTTTCATCGCCTCTAGGATACTGTATTAATACTCTGCATCACTCTTGGTCTTTTTTAATTCTTTATTTTTTCCTAGACCTTTTCCTTAAATACTGTATGTCAGTGTGATAGAAAAATACACAAGGGTCCTAAATCCTCAGGAAGGTTCTACATACTTGCAATTCCCAGACAAACATCCAACCATTACAGATGTGTGCACTGCAAATAATATGCCGCAGCATGGGCCTCTTATTTTGTCTCAGGCAGATAAGCATGAACTGTTGATACACATTGTATCGCAGATAGCAAAATGGGCAATTTTCCAGTGCATTATACATTAGACTATGTATTCTAACCTAGCAAAGCAGAAACAGACCTCAAAAGCTTAAGAGTCATCTGAAGAAAAAAACCCTTAATGTGAACTTGGAATTCTACAGGTAGGGAGGAAACTACACTTTTCAATTTTAGAGTCGGAGCACCGGAGAGGTACATAATGTGTCAAAGGGAAACCAGTGACAGAAAACCCAGGGAGAAAGATGTTTATGTCAGAGCCTGCAAAATGCAGCAGGTTTAAGCTGGGCGTGGTGGCTCATGCCTTTAATCCCAGCACTCGCCTTTAATCCCAGCACTCGGGAGGCTGAGGTAGGAGGAGCATTGTGAGTTCAAGGCTGGCTTGGGCTACAACATGAGCACAAGGCCGGCCTGAGCTACATAGTGAGACCTTGCCTCAAAAAACTAGGGCCAGGAGTTTGGCTCAGTGGCTTAAGCATCTGTCTGGCAGGCGCGTTCGATCCCCGGTGCCGCAAAAAAAAAAAAAAAAAAATGCAGCAGGTTTGAATCCCCGCTCCACCTCTTTCTCTTCGTGCAGCTTTAAGCAAATTGCCATGTCTCTCTTTACCTCGGTTTCCTTATCTATTAAACGGACTAAAAACCAGGCATGCTAGAGCACACTTGTAATCCCGGCACTCTTGAGGCAGGAAAATTCCAAGTTAGAGCCCAGCCTGGGTAACTTAGACCTTGTCTCAAAATTTAAAAAACAAAAAAAAAAAAAGTGGTTTAAGAAGGCCTGGGAATGTAGCTCAGTGCAGGTGCCCTGGGTTCAATCCCCAGCACTGCTAAGTCCATACATGCATACGTATGGACTAGCGGAAGGCTGATGTTACAGAGTTGTATGAAAAGGAGCCAGTGCGTGGTAATGAGCTTAGCATTGTGCCTCACACAAAGTAAGTCTTCACTAACTGTTCGCTTCCACCGTCGCTTCAGTACCGCGTCACCCCCAGGACTGTGGCTGCCACTGCTGTTATTAAGAAATGAGAAAGGGAATGAACAATTAAAAAGCCTGTTTAATTAGCAAAACTAAGAGGTAATGAGAGCCCGAATTAGGTGCCAGAACAAATAGACAGATTGCAAAGGTAATAGAGATAATGAGCCCATAGAATTTAGCATCTAATCCCCTAAGGATATGGTTTAATTGGGCTGGGGTGGGGCTGGTGTCTTAGTATTTTTTTAACTTCCCAGGGAATCCTAAGGGGCAGCCAGAGTTGAGACTCATTCCTCCAAATACAAATCAGCTACTACCAACTAGGAAGAGGAGCTAAAGTTTCCCTCTAAGCTAGAGATGTAAACAAGACTTGAAGACTTTTACAAAGTAACCATAAAAGGTTGGGTCCTGGCTTTTTTTTTTTATTAGAGAAACTGCAACACTCTGTATTATGAAAGTTTATTTTCGAATCAGGAGGACATTGTTTTAAGAAGAGGTTTCCCCCCAGAAATAGGGCAAGTGAAGAAAACTGCCTGCATCCTTGCATTACAGAGGCGGAGAGAGTCCTGGGGACGCAAGCTGTATGAGATAAACAAGTACTGACGGGGCCAGGAGGGGGCGCGGTGGAGTATTCGAAGTTTTGGGGGTTTTTTGGGTTTTTTTTTTTTTGTACCGGGGATCGAACTCATGACTTTGTGCTTGTCAGGTAGGCACTTGTGCCACTGAGCTGAATTTCCAGCCCCTCGCATTCCTGTTGACACCTTTAAAGAAAGCTCCAAAATCCCAGCTGCGATATTTCATATTTGCTGTATCTGACTTTAGAGGCTTCCAACTTGCATAATATTATCAAGACGCCTACCCAGACCGTAGTCCCCTGTGCCTGGTCCCTGCCCGCTGTCCCAGAGCACCGTGCCCAGCCACTCGGGAGGAATACACCCACTTGCAGATAACTAAGGAGAAGATAAAATCGCCTCGAGTTTGTTCACATTTATTCACCCTGCACCTGTCATCATACTCAAGGAGAAATTCTTGAATGAATAAAAGAACAAATGGCCTATTTTTTAAAAAAGATCAATAGCCTTTCTGTATTCCTCTTTAGAAAACCCAGGCCCATTTCCTTCTTCTCATTCAGGATTTTTTAATTAAAAAAAAAATTTTTTTAGGAATAATAAAAGTATGTGTGCACCATGTGGAACCCTTGGAAATGGCAAAGGTCAGAGCAGAAGACACATGACCTCACCTCCGACACGCATTTTGTTACATGGCATTTCAGGCTTGTGTGCCTTTGTGTGTTTTCCTGTAACCTGATTTGCTAGGATAACCAAAAGCTCCTTTCTGGGTGGATGTTTAAGTTCTACTGTGTCTCGGGTCAAATGGGCCCAGTGTTGCAGAATTTTTAAAATGGTTGCTGTTCTCCAGGGATGGAGAATGATTTAATCTCGTATTTTAGAACACGGTCGGATTTCCAGGTTGGTTCTTGTTTGGTTTCTGCTGGTTCGTTCATTTCGCAGGCCAGGACTCCTGCGTGCTAGGCCAGTGCTCTACCACCGAGCTCCCCACAAGACCCCCTTTCTTTTCAAGACAGTTGCCCAGGCTGGCCTCGAATATACCACCTTGGCCTCCTGCCTCAGCCTTCCTAGTAGCCGGGATAATCAGTGTGTGTGGTCACACCTGGCAGGTTGTCTGTTTTTAATATAAATTTCAGCTCTGCCGGGTGTGGTGGCGCACGCCTTTAATCCCAGCACTCGGGAGGCTGAGGTAGGAGGAGCGTTGTGAGGCTGGCTTGGGCTACAACGCGAGCACAAGGCCAGCCTGAGCTACATAGTGCGAACCTGCCTCAAAAAACCAGGGCTGGGAGTTTGGCTCAGTGGCTTAAGCGCCTGCCCTAGCAGGTGTGAGGTTGTGAGTTCAATCCCTGGTGCCGCAAAAAATAAAATAAAAATAAAAATAAAAAAAATAAATTTCAGCTCTTAGGCTGAGCACCCAGATTCCAAAGAGGGGACAGACACAGGCAGTAGGGAACTAGACAAAAGCATGGAGAACAAAAGCCAGGCATGGTGGCGCATGCCTGTAATCCCAGCACTCTCTGGAGGCTGAGGCAGGAGGATCCTTGTGAGTGCCAGACCAGCCTGGGCTACAAAATGAGTTCAAGGCCAGTCTGAACTGCATAGTGAGACCCTGTCTTAAAAAGTAGGGCCAGGGACTTAGCTCAGTGGCATAAGCACCTGCCTGGCAGGCATGAGGTTGTGAGTTTGATCCCTGGTACCAAAAAAAAAAACAAACAAACACAGAAACAAAGCATGGAGAACAAATCCAGGTGAGGAAAGTGCAAAGCAAGAACATCCATCAACTTCAGAACACTGCCTGCTTTCTTCCGGGCCACATTTTACTGCAGCTTTTCGGTGTCCTGGGAATCGAACTCCTTGTGGCCTTGCACATGCTCAGCAGGTGCTCCACCCCCTGAGCTACACCACCAGCCCATTGAAACATTATTTTTTGAACCAATGGCAACTGATGGTTCAGTTTTTAAGTTGAAGTTGACATCCTTGTGTACTTTTTCTCCCTCTTGTAAATATATAGTGACAGTCACCCCTGTATATAGTTCTGTGCCTTTTGACAAACGCTTTCAATGGTGTGTGCACCGCAGTCAAACTGCATAGAAGAATTCTGTTAGGAGTGTGTATGCACGCGTGTGTGTGTGTAGGGAGAGAGGGGCAGGCAGGCAGATTTACCTTAAGGAACCGGCTCACTACCTCTCAGAGATGCAAGTCGCAATTCCGCAGGAGAGAGGGGAGGCCGGCAGGCTGGGGGTCAGGGCAGAGGGTGCCCCGAATGGAAAGGGAGCTGGGAATGCAGTCGCTCTGATTGGAAGGCTCGGGCGTCAGCGTCTGCCTGTCTGCCCTCTGTCTTCCCAGCCCTCGGGGTGGCTACCTTGTTCCCAAGGCTGTGGGAGACTGTGCTCCCTTCTGAGCCACCTCCACTCTGCTGCTTCTCCTTTCCTCAAGGGCAGCACAGGTCAGCAGCCGTGGCTGCCAGCCCGGCCTGTGCCATCCCAAGGGCTCCCGGCCTCCTGCCGAGGCCCGCTGTGCTGTTGCTGACTAGGGTCCCAGGGTGTGAATGTAGCATAGCTGTCTCCCCGCTGACGAGTGGAAGGACCTCTGCATTGTTTCCAGTCCCAGGAGATCATGAATAAGTGCTGTGCGTGTATTTACATAAAATGATCTAAGTATATCTATGTAATACATAAGTGTGTTCACGTTTGGGTTTTTGTATGAAAATGTTTCTATTCCTCTTAGGCAAACACCTAAGAATGGAATTGCATATCTAATTTTTATATATTTGCATATGTAATTAAATATATAATGTTTTTTGAGGCAGGGTGTCATTGTGTAGCCCAAGCTGGCCTTCAACTCACAGTGATCCTCCTGCATCAGCCTTCCAAGTGCTGGGATTACAGGTGTGCACCAGCACACCTGGCTGCTTGTATTTATTTATTTATTTATTTATTTTTCAGAACGAGATTGAACCTGGGGCCTTTGCACCGAGCTACATTCCCAGACTGTTTTATTTTTTATTTCCACACAGGGTCTCACTTAGTTGCCCAGGCTGGGCTCACATTTGTGATCCCTTGCAAAGTACTGCGATCCCAGACACGTGGCTGAGAGTGGGGTGGAATGTTTTCCCAAGTGGCAGTACTGTTTCACACTGATGTGTACAAATTCCTGTTGTCCCACATTCAGCAGCAGTCAGTATTGTCAGTCTTTCTAACTTTCTTCAGATGTCTGTAAAATGTGTTGGGGGGGAGGGGCGGGGTGTGTGCTAAGAATGAAAATTTTTAAATGATGGCTGCTTTGGAAATGGAAGAGGAAAATAGGACTGGTGGAGTGTCATAGGCAAATTCAGCTCTTTGTGATGTTTGGCAGGGGGGCAGGGAAGCTGGGCTTGGTGGTCCAGGCCTAAAATCCCAGCACTCTAGGAGGCTGAGGCAGGGAGATTGACATTCAAGTCCAGCCTGGGCAGTTTAATGATTTAACAAGACTCTGCCTCAGAATAAAAGAAGAGCTGGGAGGGCCGGGAATGTAGCTCAGTGGTGCAGCGCCTGCCTGCCAAGCGCAAAAGCTCTGAGTTTGGTTCCCGGTACCAAAAAAGAAAATAGAAAATAGAAAAAAAAAAAAAAAAAGAGCTGGGACATAGTTCAGTTTGAAAGCCCTGGATTCAGTCCTCAGTTTTGCAGCCAAAACAACAAGCAAGAAAAAAAAAATTGTTTTAATTAACCCTACATGGTGAATTTTGGGTGTGGTTTTATACTTTTCTGTATTTCCCAAAAGATATTTTTGCAGACTTTATGTGTTAGTAAGCTATTTCCTTAACAGTTGCTGTGTAACAAGCACCTCCATGGGTTAAAACAACCAGCGCTTCTTTTCCAGGTACAGATCTGTGCGTCAGCTCAAATGGCCTTAACTGTAGGTTAAGGGTGAGGTTCAGCTTTTCTTCTGTGGCTCCCATTACAGGCCCAGGGGCTTCCTGGACAGGCCTTTCTCACAGCACATGGCAGACACACAAGAAAGAAAGCATCGTTAGGGTTCCTCTCGCTTCTTATCTGCTCACAGGCCACCGGTCACAACCTAAGGACCAACCTAGTATCAGTGGGTCAGGGGAGGAAATCAATAAACAAGAAAAACTGATACATGTGGCTTTGCCCTGGCTTATTTAGCATTTGTAATCCTTTGCAGAACACATTCTAATCAGGATTTCTGTTGCAAGTGTGTGCAATCTTATTGTGTCCAATTACTTTCTGTTATATGTTAGCATTTTTTGCAGGAGCAAGATTTAGAGTTTTTCTCTTGGCAGTCGTCTTCTCGGGATTAGAAGGACCCTACTGGCTCTGGGAGCCTCTTACTCCTCATTCTCTGTCAGCCAATGATCTCTTGAGTGGAAATCAGAATCACACTGGGGTGGGGTGGGGGAGCTGTCAAACCGAAATTCGAGCTGGGTGTGGTGGCACACACCTGTAATTCCAACACTTGGGAGGCTGAAGCAGGAGGATCACTACATGTTTGGGGCTAGCCTGGGCCACATAGTAAAATACTGTCTTCAAAACAAAACACAAACTTTTTCTTGGGTATATAATTTTAAATTGTCAGATATATTCCAAGAATAGTACAGGAAACTCCTACATACCTTTTATCTACATTCAACTGTGACATATATATACTTTGTTTCTTTACTGAGAAGTTGAGAGCAACTGAATATTATATTTGTATTTCCTAAGCACAAAGACAGACTTTTAAATAAGCACAGTACAGTTAACAAAATTTAAGAAACACTAACGTCTCACTTCCCTAGTTAACTCACAACAAAGATTCAGATTTTGCAGTCTCCTGGTCCAGGGTTTAATCCACACATCATGCAATACGTTTTGTTGTCCCGTTTCTTTAGCGGCTCTGATTTGGCAGAGTTCCTTTGTTTTTCTTGACCTTCACTTTTTTTTTTTTTAAGAAGTATACACCAGTTCTTTTGTGGACTGTTCCTCAGTTTAGGTTTGTCTGATATTTCCTCATGATTATATTCAGGTTGTGCATTTTTAGCAACAACACTGCTATGCTAATGTTGGGAGGCATTTCCCTAATGTTACAGATGTCAGTTTTGATTATTTGGTTTAGAGCTGGGCATGGTGGTGCATCCCTATAATCCCATCACTCTAGGAGGCTGAGGCAGGAGGACCACAAGTCTCACTCCAGTCTGGGCAATTTAGCAAGACCCATCTCAAAATTAAAAATAAATGATGGTCATGGTGGCGCATGTCTATAATCCCAGCACTCAGGAGGCTGAGGCAGAAAAGGTTGCTTCAAGTTTGAGCCAACCTAGGCTACAGAGGGAACTCAAGGCCAGCCTGAACTGCATAGTGAGACTCTGTGATGATTTTTTTTTGTTTTGTTTTGTTTTGTTTGTTTTGCGGCCCCAGGGATCGAACTCACAGCCTTGCGCCTGCCAGACAGGCGCTTAAGCTGCTGAGCCAAACTCCTGGCCCTGGTTTGTTTTTTTTTGTTTTTTTTTTTTTTTTGCGGCACCGGGGATCGAACTCACAGCCTCATGCCTGCTAGACAGGCGCTTAAGCCATTGAGCCAAACTCCCTGTCCTAGTTTTTTGAGGCGGGGTCGCACTATGTAGCTCAGGCCGGCCTTGCGCTCACATTGTAGCACAGGCTGGCCTCAAACTCATAACGCTCCACCTACCTCAGCCTCCCGAGTGCTGGGATTAAAGGCATGCGCCACCATGCCCGGCTCTGGCCCTGGTTTTTTGAGGCAGGGTCGCACTATGTAGCTCAGGCCGGCCTTGCGCTCGCGTTGTAGCCCAAGCCGGCCTCAAACTCACAACGCTCCGCCTACCTCAGCCTCCCGAGTGCTGGGATTAAAGGCGTGCGCCACCACGCCCGGCTTTCTGTGATGATTTTTAGCCTGCACCCTTCCTCCTTTTAGTTTTTGCTGTGGAGCTTCAGCTTCCTGGGAGTCCTTATTCCCATCTCCCGGGCCCATTCACCTTCAGAGAGCAGGACTGACACGGTGACAAACCAAACTTGCACCACTGGTAACTCTGCTAAGAAAGCTAGTGATCAAACAGAGAGGAGAAACTTTTAAAAATTTTATAAATAAGCCAGGCGTGGTGGCGCACGTCTTTAATCCCAGCACTCGGGAGGCTGAGGTAGGTGGAGCGTTGTGAGTTCGAGGCCGGCTTGGGCTACAATGCCAGCGCAAGGCCGGCCTGAGCTACATAGTGCGACTCTGCCTCAAAAAACCAGGGCTGGGAGTTTGGCTCAGTGGCTTAAGCCCCTTCCCTGGCAGGCGAGGTTGTGAGTTCAATAATGTTCTTAAAGAAGAGACCAGGCCAGGGGTTTAGCTCAGCAGCACAAGTGTCTGCCTGGCAAGCATGAGGTCATGAGTTTGATCCCCAGTACCCTCCCTCCCAAAAAATAGAAGAGGCCAAAATGCTGGTGTAGAGGCACACACCTATAATCCCAGCACTAGCCAGGAGGCTGAGGCAGGAGGATTGCCACAAATTGGAAATTAGCCTAGACTACATGATGAGCCTTTATCTTTAAAAAAAAAAAAAAAGAAGAAGAAGGAAGAAAGAAAGAAAACAAACACAGCCAGTTACTTATTAAGTCATTTTCTCATTGAGCTCTCCTTCTGTCAAGCTGTATAACCATTTCTGCCTTCTCTTAGTTTTCTCGTTAGTGTTTGGCAATATCTATTATATATAGAGTTCATTTGTACATTTAATTTATAGCTCTCCCAACTACACTGTATCATGAGAAGATTACACTGGGCTTTAAAAATAAAAAGGTTGCTTTGTTTTGTTTTGTTTTTTGAGACCAGGTCACGCTATATAGTCCAAGCTGGCCTCGAACTCCAGGGGATCCTTCTGCCTCAGCCTCCTGAGTGCTGGGATTATTGATGTGCACCACCGCAGCTGGCAAAACCTGCCCATTTTTTGATTGGGTCTTTCATTTTTGGTTGGCCCAATTCTTTGGCACCCTTATTTGTGTACATGTATCTACTCCATATAACAAATGTAAATATGGTCTGTAAACATGTACAGTACTAATAAAAAAAAGGTTTTTAAGAAAAGCAAAAAAACATGAATTAATGAATGAATCAAACGAGCAACCTTGGATTCTGCAAAACTAAGCGAAAATTAACATTTACCCAGACACGTCATGGCAACAATTTAAACTGCAAGTTTTCAAAACTTTTTGCTTCAAGTAACCATACAATGAAAGAAAGATCTAGTCCCAAGGGACAAAAATAAGGTAATCCTAGGATTCTTTGCTCCACACTCTTCCTGCTGGAAAACAATCCAAAGTGCAACTTGCGAAGCCCTCAAAAACACATGGGTGCTTGAAGGCACATTCCAGTTTCCTGGCATCTCTCTCCCTGAGGAGATTCTTCCCTTATCTTTGCATCTTTCACTGCTCACAGCACCACAGTGCATGCCCTGCTCCAAGCTGAGAACATACTTTTTGACCTCTTAGTGTAGACCCTTGCCTAGTGGTGTGTACACCTGTAATCCCAGCACTCGGGAGGCTGAGGCAGGAGAATCACCACAGGCTGGAATCCACCATGGGCTGCGTAGTGAGTTCAAGGCCATCCTGAACTACATAGTGCGATCCTGTCTCAAAAGTAAACAAAACTCTGACCCTCATCTCCTCCTCTCTCTTTGCCAGTCCTCTGGCCTCTGTGTGGCTCTCCCAGCTTGCCAGGGCACACTGCCCACCCCACCCAGCCAGTGTCCCTCCTACAGTTGTCCCCTTGTCACCCCGTTCTACATCTGTCTCCCCACTTCCTCTAGTTATTTATGAAGTCATTTGCTCATAGGCTGTTTCTTTCATCAACCTGTTTAAAAATCGTTTCTGCCTTCTCTTGGTTTTCTCCTCAGCCTTTCTCACTGTGCACTGCAGGCTTTCTTTGTGTTTCTTATCTGTAGTCCTTCCCCGGACAAAAAGGTCAGTCCAGGAGGATAAGCATTCTGTGAAAACCGACAAGATCCTCTGCTGCACACACCAGGCCTAGAGCAACGGGTGGCACTCAGCAGGGGCAGAAGTAAGTCCTCGTCCTTTCGATGTGGTGCAGCAGAGTCCTTGGAGACCCAGAAGGTTCTGGCAGCTTAGCATGTGTCATGAGTGTGGTCCCCACCTCTCTGTCAGTACCTGGAGCCCAGGGACCGCGTGGCTTCTCCCAGGACAGGGCCACCTTTGTGCAGATGTGTGTTCGGGTCCCTGGACCGGACAGGGCGGCATCAGCACAAGATCACAGGTTGCCTTTTGGACAGCACAGTGATCTGGGTTTGTATCCAGAGGAAAGTTCCCTCTTTTTCAAACTTTAAGTTCTCATTTGTCCCTGGTGCTATTTTATATAAATCTTTCATGCTTGTTTTCTGCACCAGCTGGCTTCTTCTGGAATACTTTGCTAATTTTAAGATAGATCAGGGGACCAGGGATATATAGCTCAGCAGCCCAGCACCTGCCTGGCAAGCACAAGGTCCTGAGTTCAATTCCTGGTACCAAAACAAAATAAGACAGATAGGGGAGTGGGCCCACTTAGAGACAGGTGGTCCAAAAAATGGTGAAAAATCCAGAAACTGGCATATAAGGAAAACAGAAGAACAGGGTAGCTCTCTTATAGCACTTGGTAGGCTCATTAGGTAAAAAATAGAAAGAGATAAGCCAGTAAACACATAGGGATAGACAGGAGACATCTCACGAATTGGTTTAAGGAAAAGCTTTAAACCAGGCATGATGACACGTGCCTGTAATCCCAGCTCTCAGGAGGCTGAGGCAGGAGGATCACTGAAAGTTCAAGGCCAACCTGGGCAACTTAGTGAAACCATGTCTCACAATAAAATATTGTGCCAAAGCCAGCACAACACCATCGAAAGTAAAAACAGCTGGGGATGCAGCCAGGGCCGTTGCTTCAGTCTCCATTACCACCACCACTACCCAACACACACAAAATGTGCATGGTGTAGCTTGGACAGACTCCTGCAACAGACCTGAGTTGCAAATGCTCCTGAGAGGACAAGCAAAACAACGGGACATGTCTCAACAGAGTGTGTGACCCTGGGCCGAGCTGATTACCTGTCCCAGATGGAAGCAAGGGGCTCTGAGAAGTGACCACGCCTGCCTCCCTGGCCACTTCCGGCAGCTGCCCTCCCCAGGTCTTGCAATGCTGAGACTTTAGGACCAAGTGCAGTCTCCTTTTCCCCTCAAAGCCTATTCTTAGGATTATCCCCCGCAGACAGTTCAGATCCCGAAGAGAAAGCCGTGTCCCTGTGTTGGAGAATGCAGTTGGCACAGGTGGCTTATGTGCAGACAGCAGGTGGAGTTAGTGCCACGCCGAGACCCCAGGGTCTCCAAGGCAGGCGTGGTTGGGTCCGCACCCGCCTCGTGGGTGACGGCGAGAGGCCCACCTCTCCTAAGCCGGCCCCCTGCACCTGTGATCTCTCGAATTGGGGTGAAGAAGAGGAGCTGCTGAGCGGCAGCTGGAGCAGCCCAGGAGTTTGGGGGCTGTGACAGCTCAGGGGGCTGTGAGGAGCCCGCCTTTTTTTTTTCCCCCCTAGCACCAGGGATCGAACTCAGAGCCTCACGCCTGCCAGACAGGTGCTTAAGCCACTGAGCCAAACTCCCAGCCCTAATTTTTTGAGGCAGAGTCGCACTATGTAGCTCAGGCCGGCCTTGCCCTCGTGTTGTAGCCCAAGCTGGCCTCGAACTCACAATGCTCCTCCTACCTCAGCCTCCCGAGTGCTGGGATTAAAGGCGCGCGCCACCACGCCTGGCTATGGAGCCTGCCTTTCTCTGGGGCTCCCTGGGAGCCGAGGCTGCAGCTCAGACAGTCGTAGAAACAGACTGGAAGAGACAAGAGACACCTGGCAAAGAATGAGTTGGGCTCCTGTGACTTTCAGGAAGGATCCAGGCCCAAGATGGCTCTGAGGTGCTCTTCTTCAGACTCATACATCTGGCCTGGCCGCGCCATGGCTTTAGAAGTTGTACTGGGGTTGCCTCCGGAGGAGTGTGTTCTGGATCCTTGCCCTGAGCTTATGCTGTGGGCATCCTGCCCCTAAGGGAAGCTGATGACAAGAGCAGGAGCTTTGGTTTTGTTTGATTGGGGGTTTTTGAGACAGGATCTCCCTATGTGTTCTGGTTTTTAAGAGTCCCACATACCAGATAGGAATTCCAGTTCTGCTTACCTTCCACTCTCTGTGTAACCCAGGCTGGCCTCTGGCTTGCAACCCTCCTGCCTCAGCCTCCTGAGTGCTGGTATTATAGGTGTGTGCCATCACGCCTGGCCTCAGCAAGAACTTTTATTGGGAGAGCGGTTCGGTGTTAGCAAACTTGAATACCACATCTACTTCCCGCCTTTCACTCCATGCTCATTTTCTAGACAGGAACGCCACCTAGTGGGGAATCAATAGCTCACGGCGCCTTTACATGACTATACCTAGATTTCCAAAGTAACTCCCATTCCCCTCTTGTGTATAACTCTGCCATCCATTCAGTGCTGTTTGCCAGCTTCTGAGAGGCCAAACTGAACAGCTCAGGGGCCACCAGGACATTGTGATACTGTCACCTGCTTCTGGATAGCTACACATGATATCAATGGAGATTAAAAATTGAGGCATGAGAAGTCTGAATGAAATGACTGGGTTAAATGGTGTGATTGTGTTTTCTACAGGCTTTGTGATGTCTTAGAAAATTTGTGTTAGTCTTAGTATGTGTTTTAAATAGTAAAGTAAAAGGAAACTACAAGCTGGGCATGGTGGCACATGCCTTTAATCCCAGCACTCGGGAGGCTGAGGTAGGAGGAGCATTGTAAGTTCGAGGCTGGCTTGGGCTACAACGCAAGCACAAGGCCGGCCTGAGCTACGTAGTGCGACCCTGCCTCAAAAAAAACAAACAAACAAAAAAAAAAAACCAGGGCCGGGAGTTTGGCTCAGTGGCTTAAGCACCTGTCTGGCAGGCGCGAGGCTGTGAGTTCAATCCCCGGTGCCGCAAAAAAAAAAAAAAAAAAGAAACTACAGAAAAGGATATAATAAAAATCACTCAGTTCTACATCAAACATAACTACTGATTACATTTTGCTATGCTTCTAATGTAGTTTTTTTGGTTTGGGTTTTGGCTGTGTTTTGTTTGTGGTACCAGGGACCGAACCCAGGGTTCACATGCTAGCCAAGCTCTCTACCATGAAGCTGCAGTATCATTAGCTAGCCTTTTTTTTTCTTTTCCAGTTTATATTTGTCTTTAAATTATGGTCACTCTGTGTAATTCTTCTTCCATCACCTACTTTCACTTTAGTAATAACCTTGTTGCGTTTATACCGTTCAACAAAAACCCTTTATACGAAGCTGGTTCCAATGAACCCAGACACTTCATTTAGTTGCATTGTGTTCCTGGAAATCTGACCTTAGAATTCATTTTATACCTTTATTTGTGCAATATTTCAAGTAGAGAGACGTCATCAGCAACAAGTAAGCGAAAAGGTGAAAACAGTACGAAGGAAATGTTAAGATTTGTTGTGCAACGTGCAACAAGCCCACCCGGGAGGGTGACTGATGGGAGATGGCTTCTGAGGCGGCGAGATTCTGCCCGCAGGGCTCAGCGTGTCAGCGCCACCTAGGGATCGTGGTTAGGAACAGCTCGGGTCCTCTGTCTCCCAGCCCAGCTTCACCTATGGAAAAAGCAAGCGCCCAGGAAGGCCTAGGAAGCGAGCATCACCGTCAAACTTTGCCGTATGCGCGCCAGGCGGGCATCAGGAAGGGAAGAAGGGCTTGTGGAGTCCGGGAAGTGAGAATTTCCAACAGGAAGACAGCTGTGAGGAGTTCCAGCTCTGGGACCACCTCCAAATCTCATCTCTTTCACAAATCTTTTTCAAACATATCTTGTCTCTACTTGTAACTTAATCACTTTATTAGTATTAGTATTAGTATTAAATCTGGCCTGTCTCTCCGACAGCTGTGCTTTGATCAAGATCTTAGGAGGCAGATAGTATAAGAGAAAGAACTTGGATTCTTAGAACCCCACGTACCAGACAGGAATTCCAGTTCTGCTGTTCACTACCCCTATGCTGAGGTATAGCTGGTTAATGTTTCTGAGCTCAATTTTCTCATCTCTAAAATGGGGACAGTCAAGCCCAGCACATGCCCAGTACCATGGTGGCACACGCCTGTAATCCCATCACTCGGGAGACTGAGGCAGGAGGATCAACATGAATTCAAGGCCAGCTGGGGCTTCGTAGTGAGTTCAAAGCCAGCCTGAGCTATGCAGTGAGATTTTGTCTCAAAAAAAGAAAAAGAAAAAAATAATAAGGATAATCATATCTTGTGAGGTTGTAAGGGCCACCCATTGTGCATATCGCCAAGTTTGTAATGTGGGAGCTCAGTAAAGTGTAGCTTTTTTTTTTCTTCCAGTCTTTTTGAGACAGCCTTTTGCTATGCATTTCAAGCTAGCATTTAGCTCACTTTGTAGCCCAGGCTGGTCGCCTCAAACTCAAAACAATCTTCTTGCCTCAGCCTCCTGAGTGCTAGGATTACAGGTGTGAATCACCACACCCCATAAGTGTAACTATTTTTGTAATAAAAATCCTTATTGTTAGGGCTGGGAATTTGGTTCATTGGCTTAAACGCCTGTCTGGCAGGCGTGAGGTTGTGAGTTTGATCCCTGGTGCTGCAAAAAATAAATAAATAAAAGTAAAGAGCAGAAAAATTCTTCTTGTTACATCAGATCAGATGAAAGCAATTTTTAAATTGAACTGAGTTTGCTATTTCTAGTGTGCCCGGGTATTTTTTTTCCATTTTCAACTCTGAAATCAGGTTGCATCATGACATGCTAGTGTTCCTTCCCTACTTCCAGTTATATAAAATAATGATAGTCCTTATGCTCAGTGGCACTGTCGGTGAAATGTGGCAGACATCTGTGTCATAAGTGAAGAGCTGAAAGGTGTATAAAGCCAGAAGGTGGTAACTGATAGCCAGAGCTCTGCTGGTGGCAAGCCCCCCCACTGCTCTGTCCCCGGACTCAGAAAGGGACCTGAGAGCCGTTTGTGTGAAGCTGATTTGCAAAGTGCGTGTTGGGCCCTTTCAGGTTCACCGAGGTCACACAGTGCAGTTTGCAGCTGGGCCGCTGGCCAGCCGGCCGTGGCGGGATTTGGGTGCTGGGCTGGATAGCAGACCCCCTGGCTCACCCCGCAGCTTCCTCCCCAGCTGTGCAGGCTGCTTTCTCTCTCCAGGGCCGTGTGGAGGACCGAATGGGATGTTGCATGGAAAATACCTGGCACACATTCCCTTCGGTAAATAACAGCTGATTCTACTCCTGTCGCCTTGGCAACCGGTGCCAGTCTTTCTTTCCTGTGTCTTCCAGTCTAACAAAGTTCCCGTTGTTCAGCACCCACATCACATGCACCCACTGACGCCCCTCATCACCTACAGCAACGACCACTTCTCCCCGGGCTCCCCTCCCACACACCTCTCCCAGGAGATCGATCCAAAGACAGGTGAGTCGCCAGCCATGTACAGGTGCTTGTGGGCTGGGCAGGCTTTCCTCTGCAGGGGACAAAGCGGGCACTGAAGCAGGCAGACCTGAGTTCAAGTCCCACCTCCAGCCCTCCAGAGTCTCGTGACTTTGACCTTGTACCTTCCCCACCTTGCGGGTAGTGTGAGGATTAAAGGGGATGGAACAAAACAAGCCTGCCAGGAGTTTCACAGTGAACATCAGAGGTTGCTCTGTCACAAGTCTAGCCCAGCTTCCGGCTGTGTCTCTCTGAATCAAAACCCATGCCCTAGGCTAAACGTTTTCAAATAGCATTATCAGTCCAGCCAGGCTTCTAAGTATAGTTGTAAAGCAGGAAAGTGAACCTAGGGTGTTCATTTGTTTCTTTTGTTTGTTTGTTTTTGTGCTGGGGATCAAACTCAAGTCCTTCACCCTGAACTACATCCCCAACTCCATTTTTTTTTTGTTTTTTTTTGTTTTTTTTTTTTACTTACTTTGAGACAGTGTCTCACTAAGTTGCGCAGGCTGGACTCACATTCAGTCCTCTTGCCTCAGCCTCCCAGAATGCTGGAATTACAGATGTGTGCCCCTGTGCCAGGCTAGCTTTTTAAAAAAATTTTAATGGCCCATCAGACCTGTCCAACCCAGACAGCTAAGATTTTCATAAAACTCTCACAGAACTGCTGTGGTTCAAAGCTCTGGAGAAATAATGCTCACTACAGTCTGCCCATAATAAATAGGATTTATTATAGAAGGGAGATCTAGAATTTAGGAGCTGAGTCTGTAGCTTCATGATAGAGTACGTGCCAAAGCCATCACCAGTGCTGAAAAACAAAATAAAATAAGAAACCTAGGGTTCATTTCCCTAAGAATGAGGCCAGTTTTCTAGACAGTTGGTTAATGGATGACTCGGGGGATATCATGGCTTTCTGTCGGGGATTTCCTAACCCTGTGTTACAAGACGTCGATTCCTGTCTGACAAGCAGCTGGAAGATGGGCACGGTGTGGCTAGAAAGATTCAAAGGTCCTTGACCGACAGCGCTGTTGGCAGGGGCTGGAGGGCGAGGAAGATGAAGGAAGGGAGCTGTGGGAGGGAGGAACAGTCTGACGAGGCTTTCTCTTTGGAAGCAGGAATCCCCCGGCCCCCTCACCCATCTGAGCTGTCACCGTATTACCCACTGTCTCCCGGAGCTGTTGGACAAATCCCCCACCCCCTCGGCTGGCTCGTCCCACAGTAAGGAAAACACCATGCTTCTTACCCCTTTCCTGTGCTGAGCTCTGCCTCTGAACCCCAGGACTTGGGCTCCCCTGCTCCCCACCGGGCAGCTTACCCCACTCCTCCCATTTCCTGGCCCTTTCTCCCCCCGCCCCACTCCAGCCCAGCCCTAAACGCTCCCAGCACCTGACCAGATGTCCCTGTTCCTGGCCCTCACAGGCAAGGACAGCCCATGTACTCCATTCCTCCTGGTGGCTTCCGGAGCCCTTACCCTGCCCTGGCCATGAACGCCTCCATGTCCAGGTGAGTCTGGGGGCGGAGCCGCAGTGACAGCCCCGGGGGGTGTTTGTCTGCCGGTGACTGCTGCTTCTGACTGTGACACAACCTTTCTCCCGTCAGTGAGTGAGAGGACAGAGCTCACCTCTCCGCCCACCCTCTGTGATGAGGCCCACCTCATGCCCCTGCTCCTCCCCGGGCCGGATGGAGACACAGGGTCCTTTTCCCCAACTGCAGCAAGCGCCTCAGAGCCTGGGCTCCCTGCCCTCCCCTGCCATCTCCCCCAGGCCAGGCTCTGTGGGCAGGGGCTTGGTTCCCCCCACACGCAGTGTGAGGAGACATAAAGGGGGTTGGATTCTGTCTCAAGGGTGGCACCTGACAGTGGCCCCTCCGATGACGGGGAACCCACGCAGCCCATAGCGTGAGCCCTGTTTCCTCCCATTTGTGCTGCCCTCTGGCCTCCGCATCTTCTTTTGTGTTTTCCATTCTACGCGCTTCCGGCACCAGGTTGGGGTGCCCTGTGTCCTGGGGGAAGGGGAGCATCGGGTGCCCCCTCAGCCTGTGTCCTCTGCTGTCCTTTGTTCCCGCCTGGTCCGCAGCCTGGTCTCCAGCCGGTTCTCCCCTCACATGGTGGCTCCCGCCCATCCTGGCCTGCCCACCTCAGGGATCCCCCACCCCGCCATCGTCTCCCCCATTGTCAAGCAGGAACCGGCGGCCCCCAGCCTGAGCCCCGCGGTGAGCGCGTAAGTGAGCAGCGGCCAGGGCCGAGGGCGGGAGGGACTGGCTGGTACCTGGGCAGCAAGTGTCCTCATCAGCTGGGGGGTCCCCTCAGCCCTGTCCGCCCCGGGAATGGTTCCCTTTGGCTTTCTGTGGTGCCGTCCTCTGAGAGACTTGGTGCGGCTTTGCTCATGTGAAGGAAAGTTTCACAGTGAGGCCCAGGGGCTGGAGCCCTGCGCCAGCGCGGCCTCCCTCCGCGCCCTGACACGCGTGAGAGCGCAGGGCCAGTGGAGGGTCAGGTGTCCTCTTGGGGACCACGGTGGCCCCACAGCAGAGCCAACAGCCCCTGCCCCTGCCCAGAAGGCTCTGCCACTTCCCCTCAGCCCTCTCACCAGCTCTACCTGCCACCCTGTGCCCCTTGGTCTGGAAATCACCAGGAGATTTTCAGAGATGGCATTGAGGTGATTCTGGGTTGCGGGTTATATGTGGAAGACGCCCCAATGCTAAAGCGACTCAGCTCAGCACCCGAGCTGGTCTGCAGCTCTCCCGGTGACAGCCCTCCCGTCCATGCTGATGCCCGCCCTGCGCCCTCCCAGGAAATCCCCAGTCACCGTGAAGAAGGAAGAGGAGAAGAAGCCCCACGTGAAGAAGCCTCTGAACGCCTTCATGTTGTATATGAAGGAGATGAGGGCCAAGGTGGTGGCCGAGTGCACCCTGAAGGAAAGCGCGGCCATTAACCAAATCCTGGGAAGAAAGGTGAGGCGCACCCTCGCCCCCTGGACTGCATGGGTCCCTGTCCCCTGTGCTGACCGCTTTCGCCATCTCTGACTCTCTCCCGCAGTGGCACAACCTGTCTCGAGAAGAGCAGGCCAAGTACTATGAGCTGGCCCGGAAGGAGCGGCAGCTTCACTCGCAGCTCTACCCGACCTGGTCAGCCCGAGACAACTACGTGAGTGGCCGCCCTGCTCAGGGGATGCACGGACCCTGGAGCACTTCACGTGCAGAGGACTCTTAAAGGAGAAGGCCATATTTCTCTAGAAATAAGAAACCATTTTAATTCTCAGAAGGTCACAAGATAGAGCCGGGTGTAGTGGCATACACCTATAACCCCAGCACTTGGGAGGCTGAGGCAGGAGGATCGTTGCCAGTTTAAGGCCAGGCTTGTCTACATAGTTGATTCAAAGTCAGCTTCAACTACAGAGTCAGACTATATCTCAAAAAAAAATAAAATAAAATAGTCACAAGGTAGCCTGGAGACAGATTTAAATTTGTTCCCTTCCCATTCGAGCTGGACTCCACCTTTGATTCCCTCACAATGGGGATAGTATGGTTAGAAGGGGGGCATCCCCTACCTATAGGCTCCTAATCGGGGGCTCAAAGAGCAGTGTCTGAGCCACAGGAGGCTCAGCACATCTATCTATACACTTGCCAGTACTCAGCAGCTTTGCGTAGGTTGGTTCTTGTTTGCTTTTTCACTGGCAAGAGGATTTATAGCTGCAACAGACTTTCAGAGAGACCCAGGACCTCTCAGGAAGAGACCGAGAAGCAGTACTCTAGGGAGAGAGCAGGGAAGCCAGCCTGGAAGAGGGGGCAGGCTGAGGCCTCCAGGAAGCCTGGGCCACTGCCTCCTCTAGGGCTCCCCCACAACACCCTCATCTAGGGCGATCAAGAGCTACAGGGCGGTGCCCCGTCCCCCCATCCACAGTCCCCTGACAAGAGAGTGATTATTAATAGTTAAGCTAATTTTTTTAATACAAGGTATTCTTCTGTCCCTATTCACCTTTTCCTTTGGCCATCTTTTAGGGTAAGAAAAAGAAAAGGAAGAGAGAAAAGCAGCTGTCACAGACCCAGTCCCAGCAGCCAGTCCCCGAGGCAGAGGGTGAGTTGGGGCCCTGTCTTCTCTGCGTTCCTCCCACAGTGTCCCAGCCACACCTGCCCGTGCGGTGTCTGGGCCTCTCCCTCAAAGCAGCCTCACTCTACTTGGCTGGAGGTAGTGCTGCCTTTTTAGAGGTGACCGATTAAGATGCTCAGAGAAATTGAGGAATTTTCCCAGTTGGTCCACTTGTTAAGTGGTAGGGGTAGGATTTGATCCTGGGACTTTCTCTGAAGCCTAGGTACTTCTAATTTCAGTCCAATTGCAATTTGAAGATAAGGTACTAGAATCAGTGCCTAAAGTAAAAATGGACTATGTGATGGGTGTGGTGGTGGACACCTATAAACCCAGCACTTGGGAGACTGAAGCAGGAGGACTGATGTGAGTTCAAGGCCAGCCTGGGCTATGTAGTGAGACCGTGTCTTTATTTTTTTTTTTTTTTTTTTTTTTTGCAGCACCGGGGATTGAACTCACAGCCTTGCGCCTGTCAGGGCAGGCGCTTAAGCCACTGAGCCAAACTCCCAGCCCTGGTTTTTTGAGGCAGGGTCGCACTATGTAGCTCAGGTCGGCCTTGCGCTGGCGTTGTAGCCCAAGCCGGCCTCGAACTCACAACGCTCCTCCTACCTCAGCCTCCCGAGTGCTGGGATTAAAGGCGTGCGCCACCACGCCCGGCGAGACCGTGTCTTTAAATGAATGAATGATGATTGAAACTCTCCTCCAGATTCCCATAGGCAGGCAGCCCACTAGGCTGACATTGCCACCTATCAGTGAATCCAATAGGATCAGATTCCCCCAGATGTTTCTTTGGTTGAAACAAGCAGTTTGGAGCCATTTGGCATGGAACAGCTGTGAATCACCCCAGCAGAGAGAGAGATGCTCACACTACGCAAGGATTTAGGTCCCATCCTCAGGGCAAGGCTACAGCTGCTTGCACCCTCGACAGTGTTTTCAATCTCCTATTTCTCTTTGCCCTTCTTCCATCCTTTTTTGCACTTACATGATTTATCTGTCCAGCTACATAAGAGTACACATAAGCAAACTGTGTAGATACTACATAGTTTATACTTGGTACTCTGCAGCTATCTACTCTCTGATTGCACCAGCAGCCCAAGATTTTAAAGCAAATTGAGTGGCTTCATCTCAAAAGTTATGAGATTTAGGAAAGATGATGCCGTGCTAGACGGAGCCATTTGCCCTCTAGTGTGGGAGTCTTGGACAGTTTGTGCACTGCCCTGCTCTGGGTGATTTTCAATGTGCTTTTCTAGCCTTGGAACCCTCAGAAGTAATTTCAGATGCGTCCCGTCAGCATTCCTGTTTCCCAAGTTCAGTTGTCTATCTACAAGGGTTGATTCTGTGATTCACCCCCATCCACTCCACAGCTACCAAAATCCATGGATGCTCACGCCCCTTCTTTCATAAAACGGTGTAACACTGGAATCTAACTTATGCATGTTCTCCTGTATACTCTACACCATCTCTTGATCGTAATGCCCAGTACAGGATAACCACTATATAAATCGTTATGCTATATTGTTTTGAGAATGATGGCAAAGGGGGAAGCTCTGTGCATGTGCCGTACAGATGCAGTTTTTTCCCTGGACATTTTCCATCCATTCTCGATTGACTCCGTGGGTGCGCACCCCGTGGAGCCAGAGGGCTGCCCGACGCGTGTATAGCCAGCACGGGCCCTCGTCCCTGCCGCTCCCAGGGCTCTCAGCTGCTCACTTTGTGCTTTCCCTTAGGTGCTCTGGCCTCCAAGAGCAAGAAGCCATGCGTCCAGTACCTGCCCCCTGAGAAGCCCTGCGACAGCCCTGCCTCCTCCCACGGCAGCATGCTGGACTCTCCCGCCACGCCCTCCGCAGCCCTGGCCTCGCCCGCCGCCCCTGCTGCCACCCACTCGGAGCAAGCCCAGCCCCTCTCCCTCACCACCAAGCCGGAGACCCGGGCGCAGCTGGCTCTCCACTCGGCCACCTTCCTGTCCGCAAAGGCTGCCGCCAGCTCCCCGGGCCACCTCGGCAGCCAGCCTCCCCTGCTGTCGCGGCCACTCCCCCTGGGGTCCATGCCCGCCGCTCTGCTGACCTCTCCCCCTGCCTTCCCAGCCACGCTCCACGCCCACCAGGCCCTCCCCGTGCTCCAAGCCCAGCCCCTTTCCTTGGTCACCAAGTCTGCCCACTAGGCCGCCCCTGTCCACGCAGGCTGTCATGTGACTCATCGAGTAGTAATGATTCAGAAGAAGACAGAAAGAAAAAAAAAAAAAAGAAAACTTTATTGGTCAATATTTGACCACTCTGGACTGTTCTGTAAAGTAGCTGGTAACAACAGCACTTTACATTTTGTAGATGTAACCAGTAGCTGATCTTTAGGCTTTTTTTAAAAAAAACAAAACAACAAAAAAATCTTTACAAGAAAGGAAACTGAAGAGTAGTGTGTTGTTCTCCCTGTGTGTGCTGCGGTGGACGAGCCTGGGCAGAAGGCACCTTCTCTGTCCCTCTGTCTGTCTCTCTTCCCCACCCCTGGCTCCTTGTCCATCCACACCCACCCCAGCTGCCCCCACTGGTATGTGTGGTCACCGCGGCCCAGAGCCCCAGCCTGGTACCACTTGACCTAGACTCATTCCCCACGTCTCCTGGGTCCTGGCCCAAGTTTTTGTCCAGTGGTAATCACCACAGGTCCTTCCGCCTTTGTCCTCTGCCCAGTGTAAGGCTGTGACCACGAGCAAAGACATCTTGGCCTGATTTGTCTCCACCAGCCTCCCCTCACCCTCCGAGAGGCCGCCCCCAGCACCACAAGCCCCTGCCAGCCTCCAGCTCGGGGTTCGGAAAGAGGTCCTATGAAATGGTCCCCGCCCGCCCCCCTGCATAGAAAGGGACTCAAGGTGCCTGCCACTCTCACGGTGACTTCTGTGTCCCCCCTGCCCCCCGCTGCCAGTTGAGATCTACACCCCACAGCTCCAGAGTGGCAGCAGGGTCCGGTCCCTGAGCTCTGGCTCCTGCCACCTGGCTCCGTGCTCGCACAATCTGCCAAAGTTCCAAGACCCTCTGCCCTCCCCGTCACCTCACGTGCTTCTTCTGTGTGTACTTCATTTTGTTTTTACGGTTTTTGGAGCAATTTTAACTCCCAGTTGTTTATTTTCACAAAAGAAAATAAAATTGCAGTTGCAAGACCTTCCCTGAGTGTTTGGGTTTTTTTAGTTCTTTTGTTGTGTCAAGCTACCAAGGCCTAGGTTTCGGTGAGGAATGTTAAATTTCTTTTTTTTTTTCTTTTTTTTTTTTTTT
>RJWM01031029.1:0-22859 GCA_004363535.1 Dasyprocta punctata
TTATTAAACACATTTATTCATAGGTTTAAAATTTTTGTAACTATTGTAATTGAACTTTCTTGGTTTTCTTCTCAATAAATTGTTGTTGATGTTTAAAAAACTACTGATTTTTGTGAATTGATTTTGTATCCTGCAACCTTACTAATTTATCAGTTCTAATATTTTTTGTGCAGTTTTTAGGTTTTTCAATATAGAAAATCATATTGTCTGCAAAGAGATATAAGTTGACATTTGCTATTTGGACTCTTTACATTTCTTTCTCTGTGCTTATTACTCTAATATAGTATTGAATAAGGGTGCTCAAAGAGGGTATTCTTGTCTTGTTCTTGATCTTAGGGGAAATTATTTCAGCTTTTTTCCATTCAGTATGATGCTGGTTGTAGGTTTGTCATAGATATCCTTTACTGTATTGAGGTACATTCCTTCTATATCTGATTCTTTGAGCATTTTTTATTATGAAGAGATACTGAATTTTATTAAATGATTTTCCTGTATTACTGAGATGATTTTTGTTCTTCATTCTGTTGCTGTGATGTATAACATTTGTGAATTTTTTTATGTTGAACTTCACATCCTTGTATCACTAGGATAAACTCACCTTGATTTTAACGTATAATCTTTGTTTATTGTGCTTTTAAGTTCTGTTTGCTAGTATTTTATTGACATTTTGCGTCTGTGCTCCATAGTTTTCTGTGTGTCCTTATTTGGATTTGGTATGAAGATAATGCTGGTCTTGGGGCAGGTTAACTGGTGGCTGAACCCTATTGTGAGTGGGGATGCCTGTCAGTTTCTGTGGGTCTTGTGTAGATGGGATCACTCCATGGGGCACAGGTGGCACTTATCCATGTCTGATAGGAGGTTCTGGAAAATGTATAGGTCATTCTTCTGGTCACCTAGGTCATGTGTTCACCCATGTTCTCATTGTCCACCTTTCCCCTCATTTACTCAGTGTGGTAACCAGCGGCTTCCCAGCCCCCATTATGTCTGTGCTGCAGAATATCTACACTGCTTCTCCACTGTGCTCTACCCCAAGGACTCTCATGAAATGGCTGCTGCTTTTTCTTTGGTTCAGTCCTTGGTTGTGAAGACAATTATGCCAGGCAGGTCTAGTCCTCCATCTTGTCCACATCACTCAGTCACATTTCTGTGCTTTTTGATATCTTGTGAACATGTCAGTATATTTCATTTCAGTGTTTCTTGGCCTTTGTATCTAAATACTCCAAGAAGAGATTTACATTTTTCTTAATATCAAAAGTAACTTTTTAAAAAACCATGATTATTACCTAAAAGAAGAGTAAAATTTGCTCTGATTTTTTTCCCCACCAGACTGTCTGTGGTGAAAAGATCTTGACTTTGTTAAGAAGATAGTGTAAAGATGCAGTGACAGAATTGAACATGGTGCTCCATGGTGCCTGGTCCAAACCAGTGATATTTTTCAGTTTGCGTGGCACTCTCACCCATATCTATTTGGATTTTAGCAGACCTCCTGATGACCTCTTGCCTCTCAGATCTCTCAGTCTGAACACTAAGAGTTTGACCTGAGTTTGAGCCCTGGAGGGACAGAAGCTGCCTTAACCTGGGTAGCTCAATGCTGAAGATGTAGTAAAGAAGGGATGAGTCCATTTTACTGATCATTTATAATATTTTCCCAAAATGATTTGGAATTAAGTTGGTCCACTAATGTGGTTTCATCATACAAGAAAGTATCTAGGAAAACTCAGTGGCCACAACTGTATCCATCATTTTCCTTCTTGAATTCTCCTATTCTTTCATTATCTTCCTAAACTGTTCCAAGCAGGTATGGCTTCTGCCAAATTAAGAATATCTGCAAGTACTTAGTTGCAGATATACTAACCTCCTGTGGATAGTAGTATTTTCCTCTGGGTTTGTGAATTTAGTGTTTTGTTTCTGACTTTTTTTTTTTTTTTTTTTTTGGTACTGGAGATTGAACACATGCCTTGCACTTGCCAGGCAGGCACTTGTGCTGCTGAGCTAAATCCCCAGCCCTGAATTTCCCTACAAAAAGTTTTGAGGGTTCAATTTAGAGTGTAGGGGAAAGAAAATAATTTTTTTGCTTTTTTTTTTTTACTTTTCATAGTTCTTAGTTGAGACAGACAGACCCCTATAATGAAAAGAAGATTTACAAGAGAAAAACAAACAGAAATTTAATAACATGTATATCTCCTGCATACATGGGAGATGACTCAGAGAGATAAATAATCTCCTAGAGTAGTCTTCAAAGAGTTGTCTTGGGCTTCACACTTAAATAACATTGTTCTCAGAATAACTGCATTAGTTACCATTCATCAAGGAAGAAACTTGCAAGTGGAGATTTCCTTTATAGTTGCATAATTTTCTACAAAAGGGCAACTTTTCAGGGCTACTCCTGCACCTGTAGTTCTTCAAAATAAGCAGCTCAAAATACTTTTTAAGTCAAAAGGTCACATTTGGGAATAACATTTCCTGGTCTTTTATAGGTATATTTTGGGGTGGTATGTTTTAGGCCCCAGCAAGAATCATCGACCTCTTGGACCTTTAAAAAATCGAACCTTTAAACCTCTAAAATGTTAATCTTTAAACCTTTAGAAACTTAAATTAAATTTAAAAAGCAATGCACGGTCATTGTAAAAATATTATAATTAATGCATAAAGAAAAGAAAAAAATCTATTCTTAATTTCTATCACTTTTCTATGCAAAAATAACCACTATCATCCTATCTGTGAATAATATGGTCTTTTTTGAACTTTTTATGTAGGTATAAATGATTTCTCATAGCTGCAGTGATAGTATAGATGCATTTCATGTGCCTTTTCTATTTGCATTTTGAAGACTGTTTCTCTGGTTTTTACATAATCTTCCTATTTACTATTTTAGTGCTTGTTATCAGTTTACTGAGTTAAAGTGATGATTTGGGAATGAGTTATAGTTAGATGTAATGGATTCTTGGAGAAAATTTCCCTCTTCTATTCTTTTTTTTCCCCAAACAGGTTCTAGGATATTTATAGGTCATTCTTCTGGTCACCTAGGGCACTGTTCATTCATTCTTATTGTCCCCCTTTTCCCTCGCTTACTTAACACTTGAAATACGTTTTCCTATAGATGTATGAGTAATATTTGAAATGTATCTGAAAAAAACAATGTGCGAACATGATACTTTTGGAGGAGGATCTTTTCGGATAGAATTAGAGGTGGAGGCTTTCATTTTTATCTGACATTTCATTCCAAACGAAAATAGAAGGAGTTACAGCTTTATTTTGTTACCTGCGAAATTGTGTATGTATATGTCTGGGGAACTTAAAGATTTTGCAAGTGAACATCAAGTCTTTGGATGGATTCATTACTATGTGTGGACTTATTTAAGCATATTCTTGGGAGCTGTGCATTCAGATGGCCCAAACTCTAATATATACTGCTCTTTTCCATGGTTTGCATATCAGAGATGAGGCTTTTTCTCCCCCCTACTGCTGCTGCTGCCTCTACCTGGGATTATGCAGATTCTGGTTTAAACCTCTTTATTCTTTTCTCCAAGTGCACAGCATGATGGACTTGATTTCTGTGAGCAAATGATAATGGATTTCAGCTTTCACCAGTGACATTTGGAAACTACGCGTCTTAAATGATATGTGTGCTGCACAATAAAAACGGACACCCAGTTCTAACTGTGTGAGAATATAAATAAAAATGAAGTGCTGTAAACATACAGAGGTTGAACCTTAGAATGAAGGTGGAGGTCCTACTTATCTTAATGGACTCAATTTTATGATTTTTCAAGCTGGATGTAGAGAACAATCTTATCTATAGTGGGTACTTGGGATGATCAAAGGAAGGCCATCAGGAAGGTTTTAATTCATTCTGTCAGATATTCAAGACTGTAAAACTTCCCACAAATCAAAGTCGTCATTTGAGAAATAACAAAGATTAAAAAGCAGCACTGGGTCCCTCAAATTTTCATCCTTTCTGCACTGTCAGGGTACACCCTGACTGTTGATTAACACTTATTTCCGTCTCCTTGGTGTACCATGTTTTTGGATGCTGCAGATATAAGGGTGCTCAGATTCTTGTCTGAAATCCCTGAGCGTTTATTTTATTCATAACAATAAATGTACTGTGTGGAGGGTGTGAAGACAGAGTTTTGACAAAGGCATCATCTTGTGCTCTGTGGTTGCTCCAGGGAGGGAGCAGGTCAGTGAAGGCCGTGGCGGGCAGAGCATTTGAAGACAGCAAGGATCTCTCTGAAACTCAGGAGCCTTGAGAGATGAGACTCCTGAAGGCTTAAATCCCAATGTTGGTTCTTGAAGCAAAGAAGCATTTGCCTTCTTCCTATTCTCTGCTAGCGCAGAATGGATCAGTTTCCTGGCTTTACTAGAGCTCACGTTAATGCATTTCTCCCTCTCATGTGCTGCGTTCTGTAAGAAAAAGAGATGGCTTTCTCCTCCCTGTTCCCAGTGCCCAGGGAGGACCCTTCCTCATTTTGTATTCCTGAATCCCTGGGGCCTTTGAGCTAGGAGTATCGACTCTGGGTTGTGACACCTCTGCCTCTGCCTCATACGTCTTTCAAGTGAGAAGCTTTTCCTGGTCAATACTGAATCAATTGGCTCTGGCAGTCTAATTGAAAGCCTCCCTCAGACAAATAGGTCACAGGGGAAAGGGTAGAACCTTGATATGCAGATCAGAGTTGAAGCCCCAGAGGAAACTGTTTTAAAAATGTGTATTCCTTCTGAGAAGTGACCCATGTAACGAAAGCAGTAGTAATTTTTTGGTCAGCAAAAGGTGCATGAATCAATCGGTTTATATCCTTCTTTTGGTTTGAGTAATAGGATTCTACCTTAACTTGAACCCTGCAGAATTAGAGGGAGGAGGAGAGGAAAGAAAGTGAAAACTCTGGAATGACTTCGAAGACAAGAAACTTCTTGCATGAAGGGCTTGGGCATGTAGAGCTCTCTTTTTAAATGGCACACCGTTTCTAGTTAGGGAATTACATGGATGGTGTTCACATTATTTGACATCCTTCATATTCATGAATGACCACTTTTTCCTAGGTCAAGCTTAGTTTTTTTTTCAGTGTTCCTTTGGGAGTTTATAAAAAGAAATGAGCAGGGGATGAAGATGTCTTTGGAGAATCTTGTTCTGCTTCCCACACTGTGTGAAGCCTTTTGTCAGAGACACACAGTGGTAAGAGTCTCAGAATCTGAAGCAGACTGCCAAGACTTTCTCATTGTGTGACTTGGGACACAATGGCATTCATATCTGTAAAATAGGAATAATTACTTTGTGAGAGCCTGAGATAACCCATATAAAGTGCTTGGCATTTGCTAGAATATGTCATTGAGTAGATGTTGACTATTATCATTTACAAATCACTACATCCATGAGACTTTGTGCCACATAAAATGTTTCACAGTCACTGTTTTGCTAGGTTTTATACCACTTTACAGCCCTTATATTAATCCATGTCTAGTTTGTTATGGAGTTGTTTTAAATCAAAGTTGTAACAATAAAAGTAATATGGCTTGAAAGTGAAGACAATTTGGAGGGGAATTCACTCTATTAACACCTTAACAAGGCTATTGAATAAACCTTTGCCTACGTACATTCTATATTTATTTGTTATGGGCTTCTAGAGAGTAGGGACAGATGATTTCATTGTTCTGTAGGTGATGGCTTGAATATAATTAGCACGCGATGAATGCGGGTCAGTGACAGAAGGAGCTTAAGGAGGAGAGCTGGCCAGGGAGGGCACCGACTGAGAGAGGTGAGGCTTTGCATTCTCTCACTCCTTTGGCTGCACTGAAAGTCCTTGGCAGGTCATTTGACCTTGATGTGTTAAAATCTTAACTTGATGAATACAATAGAAACTTTCTAAAAACTGTCTTGATCCATTCAGTGAATTTGACTCGAGTCATGTGAAGGTAACAGAAAACATCTCAGAGTGGCTAAAACAATACGGTGTTTATCAGGTCCTGTAACTGAGAAGTCAGAGAGGTAGGTCAGGCTTCGGGCCAGGGTTCACTGGGGCCATTATTTTGGCCCTGCTTTTCTATTTTCACAATGCCTGCTGTTGTTCAAGGCTGACCTCTCTGTGGTCACAAGGCAGATGGTAGCAGTCTCCAGGAGCTCAGCTTCTTGCTTTCATCCTGCAGGAGCAGGGAGCGTAGCTGCAGCAGTGAAAGGAGAGTGAAGAGCTGTGTGTCCTAGGGACTCTGCAGCAGCTCCTAACCTCTGCCCAGCCTGGAATTGAGTCTCAGCCTTTTGGCTTATTCCTGAGTCAGTCATGGTGACCAAAAGAAAGCACTGTGAACTTCACCTGCAGTCAGGTTCAGTTCAGCTTTGGCGTGTGTGTGTGTATGTGTGTGTGTGCGCACATGCACACATGCGCGGGTGCCTATGTTCAGTTCTTTCCCCCAGTGGAATTGCCAGGTAAAATAGAGCAGGGCCAAAGTACTCAAGCTGCTAAACGTGGGGATTACTCTGAGGAGCCAAACCCAATATGAAAACGGCTCAATACACCTGGTAGTGTAGAAGAAGAAACGATTCTGAGTAATGAAATCTGGCCAAGTTGGAGTCTTAGTCTCCTGCAGCTATTTAAGCAAGTCCCTTACTCATTCTGCTTACTCATCCTCTTCCTAGTTTGTGGAGCATTTCCTAAAGATCTCAATGCAGAGATTTGCTTTTCAAGTTTTAATTAGTTCATTTACTGCAAGGATTTAATGAACTTTCATGCCAGTGACTGTTTTGGCATTGAGGACTCAGAAGTGAACAAAACGCTCCCCAGGACTTGGTTGTAGCTCTGTGGTAGAGCACTTATCTAGCACATGTGATGTCATGGGTTCTATCGGCAGTACCACAGAAACAAAGTAAAACAGAACACCCTCCACAAATGTAAGAATTTTGCTACCGAATAGAACCCCTGAATGGCCAGCATCTTCAGTTAGTTATTAGATTCTTAGTCTGACTGTGATTGAGTCAAGAAAGCTAAGTCTAAGCAGAAGGAACTTACTTATCACAGATGGGTCCATATTGTGGGACAGAGTGATGCATTTTGGAAAGGACTCAGGTAATCTGGGGAAAAACTGCATAATCAGTAACAAAGGTCAACATGATTTAAGCTTCTCATATTAAGTCATAAACATTGAGTAGTAGGAGATGGAACAGTTTGGGAAACAGAATGATGTTGTAACCAGAAATGCATTCTACAGGGTCAGGTGTGAGCTGCACTGGAAGAGGGTCGAAACCAGGCAGTTGCTCACAGTTCATGACCTCTGTTGGAAGGCCCTAGAGAGGAACCTGGGATCGAATCTGTCAATTAAAATCCCATTTTCTTTCCTAGAAGTAGGCCCTCTGGGTCATCCTGAGAGCTTCCACTGTTGATGAACTTCACACTTTAACTGTTTTCTGTGTAAATATCCACCTCCCTAGGGTGGGAGGTGCAGATCCCTTGGTTCATATGAAATTTACTTAAGCAATGGGGCAAATTCCTGCAGGTCAACTAGGAAACCCTTGGGGTGAGGGTCTAGGCCAAGGTCAAAAACTAGGGTAAAACCTAGTTGCTAACACTATGCCCACTTCTGTGGTTACCATTTGCTCTCAGTTCTGTAAGGTTTGATTGCCAGAATAGAGAAGCCCAAGTATACTGAAGTACATTTGGTATATAAAATTTTAAAGAAAATTGAGATGGCCTACAGTAATGATATTTTGGGTCATTATTATACATCTGAGAATTAGTCATAATAGTATTACTTGCTGGTTATTCTAATTAGTATTATTTTGATATAGCCAGATCAGTTTTGAATTTTCCCTTCTCTTTGTTAGCTTTTTCTGTTATCCATAAATACCATTAAAACAAGTTGGGATCCCTGGAGAGGCATGTATTAAATAAAGCCCCTGTCCTGCCTAAATATAAAAAGGAGAGTAAAACAGGTGAGAGTTCAAAGTGCCAATTTTATTACTCACAAAGGTTCAGTTAGAGTATGCATTTGATGAGATTTTGCTACCCAGCCATTGGCTGTGCTGAGCCAAGGCCCACTCTCTGAGGGTTAAAGAGGGATTTACGGGTGAGAGGTGGCAGGGGCGGCTCTGCTGCCCCTAAGAATAGAACAAGTGAACCGGGAGGTCAAAGGGAAGCACTGCACTGAGCATGCTCAGTTTATTCCTGCCATGTATCAGAGAAGTCACTGGCAGAGATCTTGGGTGTTAACTAAGCCAGCTCTCTCCATGTGTGTTCATAAGAACAGAGAAATATGTCCTTTAACCACAGAAAAGGTTTTTCCGGATATTTTATTTAGGTCAACCCTCTGTTAATGTACTGACTCAACCACACTCTCTTCCAAAGATAAGGTCTTGGATTGAAAACAGCCATGGACTTCTTTTCTTTTCTGTCATTCCTTCTACTCCTGCTCCTCCTCATGCACTAAATCTGTCCTCTTGTCTCAGATGTGTTGAAATCCTTTACCAGATTTACTTTAAATTATTTAATTATATTAAATCCCACACTTAATCCTACTCAATTGGATTATAACTTGTCACATGCCAATCACTTTTTAAGCATTATCACACTTAATCCACAATAGAACTAGGAAATAAGACTTATTCTTTTATAGTGATGCAGAGATGCTTTCTCAGAGAGGGTAATTCATCAAGGTTAAAGAGACCATAGACTGTGGAGATAGGATTCAAATCTGTGTCCCTTCATGCCAAAAGCCTGCACTGAAGCTGTGGCTGAGAGGAGCTGGTAACCTCAAGTAATTGTTTCTCCGGTCTTGGAAGTGTTGAAGAATGGGTCCATAGCACAGAGACAGTGCATGTGCCATGTTCTGTAACATGGACAGGAGAGGGGTACAAGAAAGAGCATAGTTAGACGTTGAGCTCTCTGTGGAGGGGAAAGGTGAGAACAATGTACATCTCTAATACAGGAACCTCTCCTCCTCACCCCATTCTGCATAGAGTAGACTCAGCAGCTGGCAGCCTGCTGGGTTGGCTTTTCTGGTTTTTCTGTACACGGTAAGGAAGACTTTGGAAAGTCTTTCTTTGCTTTTTTGGTGGGAGCCCTGGGGCTAAGACATATTTGTGGGTTAACAGTTGAGTTGGGTAGCCTCTTGACCTACTGTTCTCACACAACCATGTGCTCTTAGGTTCTGGCCTTCAAAGGGATCCTCTTTCTTATGACACCTTCTCTTTCTCCTCCATCCCATCACCAGTGCTGAAAGCCAACCCGAGTGGAGTGCATGACCATCTACCCCTAAAACTACAGCCACATGATTCATGCATACTTCTCTGCCATGGTGAAGTAGGAAGACAAGATAGTACGTGTTCACTTTTCCTCCTTAGGGATGTAGGCAGTTGTGTGCATGTATACCTTCTAGAGGATGAGATGTTTCTCATTCAGGAGAGGTGCCTGTATTAGAAATGTACATTGTTCTTACCTGTGCTCGCTATACAGAGCTCAGTTTCTAACTATGCTCCTGACCATCTCTGTCTGAAGCAGAATGATTTCCTTCACTTTCTTCTTGGTGGATAATTCCATACATCTTTCTTACTTCTTCTCTGGGAGTGCCCTGTGTCATCCCACTCTAACTGTATCTACCTGCCTGTTATGGTTTATACACTGTGTCAACTTGAGAAGTCTAGAAGCTTAATTAAGTAACTCAGCAGCTCTACATCTTGGGGTATAGAGCACAAACAGTTACCTGTTCATAGTGTCAATTAGAGAAAGTCAGAAGTTTAACTGAGAGACTCAGCAGGGAGCGGGGGTTCTTACTTTGTAAATATCCTCATCCTGTGCAAAGGAAGGCAAGGAGATTTGTGAGTGCTACACCCACCCTGGGGGCGGGGTTGTCCTTTGTACAATATAAGGGAGAAAAAGAGGCTTGCTGTTGCCCCCTTTTACTCTGGCTGCTTTTGCTCAGCTGCTGCCTTGAAGTGTTGTCCCAGTTACATGCCACCCTACCTTGGAGCCAGCTGATTATGGACTGAAACCTCCAAAAACTATACGCTAAATAAACCTTTCCTGCCCTAATTTTGGGTGTCAGGTGTTTTGTCTCAGCAATGAGTGAAAAGTAGCTAAGACACTGCCAAACTGCTGATTGAAACACTCAGATGACTCGTCATCTGGATTCTATCTGCCAGCAGCAGGGCATTAGGAAAAGTCATCAGGTCAACTGCCCTGTGTCCAGACTTTTGCTTTTTGATTCAAAAAGACACTTGTAATTGTTATTGCTCAGGGATAGTGTGCCAATACATTTATAATGACTAATTTTCTTTTTTCCTAATAATCTGGATAGCTTGTAAGGATTTTCTTTTTTTGTATTGGGAATCAAAATCAGAACCTTGTGCTTGCCAGGCAGGCACTTGTGCCACTGAGCTATGTCCCTGGCTAGATAGTTTATAAGTATAACAAACATCTCATTCAGAACTGTGAGCAAAACTTAAGCTTTTGATGTGTGCAGGATTACATATTTGGAGGACCTGGTGATGACTTAGTGACCTGTGAAGTGGTGTGGGCCTGAGTTACATTATAAAATTCTTAATTGCAAAAGAGAGGCAAAGGAAATTTTAGAATATTCTTGATGTTTCTTCAATACTTAGAGTTTCCCATGCCACTCTTTTATTCATTAGTACTTTGAATTGGACTTTTTCAATTTACCCATATCTCCTATGAACACTCAAAGATGAGATGTTTTAAGTAAAAATAGATAAAATAAGATGGTAAAAGTCATTCTCTTTATTTTCCACTGCCAAAGAAGACTACATTAGGAAACTTAACTTGATTTTAAATTCTATAAATGAATATGAAAAAGAAAAAAGATAACTATGATTGATTTACCTTGCTCTGGGTTTATCTACTTTACAAACAAAACTGGAAACTCTGAAAAGATCTTATTCCACTGATTTGTTTCTTGGTTGGGGTGATGAGAGAGTCCATTAGTCATTTCTTTAAAATTTTATCTTTGAGATATTTGTGTTGCTCAGGGAAAATTTAGGAATGTGGTCCTTGAGCTGCTTCCCAAGGAGAAACTTATTTGCACACTTCAGTAAAAATATGTAGCCTTCGTAGGCTTGAGTTTGGCAGGACCACTGACAAATTACCCATGTGTTATACACAACCCATTTTTTATAAAGCGCCTTAGTGCCATGCCATAGATTGAAATGCGCAAGGTGACTCTGAGTAAGAATGCCAGATTGTTAAAGTTTATCAAGAATGGAGAAACTTAGTTTATGTTTAAATTTCCCTGCCACATAGTTTGACTCAGTTTTTTGTGTAATTGTGAAGAGTTGTTTACACTAGGGGAAAGTCAGGTGGAATTCCTTACTTTGCCAGAGCATTCACCCTCCACATTTTCTAGTGCTAACTCACATTTCTTGAGAGCTATTGGCAGCCCTTGCTTTTGATCCACATATCAATTTGAGTTGATTTTTCCTTTTTCCATTTTGGACAGATGTAAGTCTAAGAATTTTCTCAGTTGCAGTTTGGCTATAGATTCACTAGTGATGCTATGGTAGGTGAAAGCATCATTTAATATGATTGGTTGACCATATAGTTAGTTCTGTCCTTCAGGAACTCTGTCTCCTTTGTGTCTTTTTCCCTCAAGTGCTCATTTTCTTTAAATCAGTCTCCTTCATGTAAGGGTTCATTTTATGGAATACAGATTATAGAATTATCTGGCAGCAAACACTGTGTGTTCAAAGGGTGACTTTTGTGAATGAGCCTATTCTAACGTGGAAATACTTTGGGGGAGAGCTCAGTGCTCCTGGTAGTGAGAGGTTTAGCTCTTACTCAGTTACCTGCAAACGCACACCCTTGTGATGCCGGGTTACCCTAAAACAAGTCTTAGACTAAATCTTCTGATTGAGGCAGGTGTGTATTAGCAGGAGGCATCATTTAATTTGTTCTGCAACTGGATGAATTTTCACCTCTGTCCTTTTTTTTTTTTTTTTTCCGGCACCAGGGATCGAACTCATAGTTTCACGCCTGCCAAACAGGCGCTTACGCCGCTGAGCCAAATTCCCGGCCCTATCTCTGTCCTTTTCAGCTCCCAGAAACATCTTGCAGGAAAGTTCACCTGAGGTAACGTGGCACTATTCCACTGTCAGGATTTATCCAGTTATTGAGAAACCAAGGACCTGCTGACTCACTGGCTGGCCTCAGGATGTTTAGAGATTAGGCTACAATAACAGGGCTCACTCTAGGTTTGTATTGTTTTCATATACTTGCAGGAGAGTGTCCCAATCCATCTGCCTTTTTGTTTGTTTGTGTTTTTTTTTTTAACAGTCTTGCTACATAGTCAAGGCTGACCTTGAACTTGCTGTGTAGTTCAGCATGACCTCAAACTCAGCCTCAATCTCCTGCCGCAGTTTCTTGAGGGCTGGGATTATAGCTGTGTATCACCATGCCTGGCTCCAATAGAGGTTGTGAATATTTCTAATTTTACCAATAGTAAAATCACGATTTCTGGCATCTGTCATACTGATTAGCAAAACACTAATTTCACCAAGAAAACTCTTCAATATTCAGTTGTCAAAGTCTTTGGCTATTGATCAGAGATAAGTGTAGGTGAAGGCTTGTAGTTTCTCTCTGATTAAAGGTGGCTGGATATCCCTGGAGTATGAATTTGTACTTACAACAAGTAGGTAGATTGTAGTTTAAATTAATAATTATAGAATATGTGTAAGCAAACTGCTGTTCTGTGGCAAATGTCTTTTTCCCTAAGATGTTTAAAAGTTTTGAGTGTTCTTTCTAATCACAAGGTATTCTTATTACCCCTCAAAAGAGTGTCTCCTAGACCACAGAAACAAGACAGCTTTTGTTTCCGTGGGGCACAAAGAACAAAATATATTACTGAAAATGCATACAAGTGGGGATAGTTTAGTTTAACAGACACACAGCTTACAGTCATTGTGATGAGTTGAACTTTAGAATTTTCTAAAAATATTGATGTCTACTTATCTGGCATGTAACTTCGTTTTCCTAAAAAACAAACCAACCAACCCCCTCCCCCCAAAAAAAACTGAATTAAAGGAAATCTAGCTGGGAATATAGCTCAGTAACATAGCACCTGCCTGGCAAGCTTGAGGTCCTGAGTTCAATTTCCAGTGCCCCCACTCCCTGAAAAAAAGAAATGCTAGAAAAGATGCAGAAAATAATTCTCCAGATGTCTCTATGTGAGTCTTTGTCTTTTCTTTCAAATCCATTGTGGCAAATATTACTGATGACATGCAGACCAAATAAACTGCATGGCCACTTCAAACTCGGCTCTCCATTAATTTCAATTTTTTTCCTGGTAATTTTGCATTTTGGTTCAGGCAAGCTGATGATTTGTTACATTAAGGAGAAAAAGACAAATAAAACAGAGGAGTCAATTAGCCTTTTTAACCAACCTGCAAATAAATAAGCATGGAAACTATGGCTCTTAATTAACTGAGGGCAATGAAGAAACACGTAGGAAAGGCCACTTGAAAATTGGGATTACAAATGCATCCGATTTTTTACATAATTAAGGTTAGGTGGCAAATTAGTATCCCTAATTATGATCTCAAATAGTGCAATGATAAAAATTTTTGGTCAAATTCGTTTGGAAGAGCTAGATATGAGTAAATGATTTTGTTGATGCTCGTGTCCTAAAGAACGATTTGGACTTTTGACTTTTTTTTTTTTTTTTTTTTTTTTTTGGTGTTGAGGATAGAACACAGGATCCTGTGGATACTGGATGAGTGCTCTACCACTGAGCTGTTTCCCTTTGCCCTGAGCTGAAATTTTGATTTAAAAGCAGAGTTGAATGAGTGGTTTCCTGTCTGTCACAGTGGATATTTATGCTGTACTTTCTAGCCACCACATGTTTGAACATATTTCATCTAGTCTACGTTGTCTTTTTTTCTTTTTGTTCTTTCCTTGACCTCTCCAATCTGAACCATGTCATTTTTAACATGCTGACCTTGGGATTTCTTCACCAGTAGGAAGCCAGGGTTAGATCCAGTCCTGGTCTTGGAGAGATTCAGTTGCAATAGCTGGGGTTGATAGAGATGGCCAGTTAAACACAGTGGCTAGAGAGGAGGGTAATTATGAGACATTAGTCCATGAGACAGGGATAGGAAGGAGACAGTGCTTCTACCATTAGCTGTCTCCTTTCAGACCCAGGGCAATCATCACAGTTCAACATGTCATCATCTCCTTTAGAATCTGGACATGGCCTTGGGCTACTTTTCAACAATTACTCTTAATAGCCAGTACACTTAAATGAATTGATCCTCTTGATCTAACTGGACAAACCAAAGAGTAGATAGATCCAGGTGATGAGAAATGACAGAGCAGGCAAAATCAGGAACAGCACTCAAAAAGGCCACAGACACTGTTGGAGCAGTCTCTTTGCCACTGACCTGCCTGGAGTGCTAGCTTTTTGGAGGATGATAAGCAAAAATGATGTATGAATATGAAGCACTTCATTATTAAGATAATTGGTTGTGGGCTGCCTACCAAGATGGGGAATAGATCAGAATTCTAGAACGAGGCCATCAAATTGACACTAGAGGTCAAGAAGAAAGAACAATCATCTTATCAGGACTGGGGAGGAAAGCTGAAGCTGGGTTAGCTGCAAGGCCATCTTGATGCTGCTTCCTGGAGACATGGGCCAGAAAAGGATGAGAGGGAAAACAATCTTCACTGGGTTCCTGATATGTGCCAAGTGCTGTCATCTTATTTTAGGGGGCAGCTTCTCTCATCCTTTCTGCCTAAGGGTAGATTTATTCCTGGCCTAGATCCAGGTCACGCTGCAGAGGCCAGAGCCATCATCTGCTGTCTACTCATTTACTACTCATCTTTTCAATTTAAAAAAAAATTTTTTTTAACTACGTGTCTTTTCAAAACAACTGGATTTTAAACTCTTGTCCTTGCACTGTGTTTTTGCATAGTCATTGAATAATTTGAAAAGAACAGTAAGAAGCAAAGTCAAGATTCAAAATATGTCATAAGCAATTGGACAGAGTTCGCTCACAGGGGAGTTCTCCTTCCTGAGCCTCAAGAATGCACGAGTCTGGGCTAAAAACCAGGAAAGCCATGAAAGGAAACATCTATAGAACCCTTACAATAGCTTCAGGATGGGACTTCATGAGTCTCAGAAAATGTCCACTATACCCAGTGTTAATGTGATTTTATTTTGTCTGAATTTTTTACAATACTCACCTGCAGCTCTGAATTATGTTATGAAGCTGTATGTGAAAATATAGTCAACATCTGGGAGGCTGAAATTAAGCCAATCTCCATCTTTCCTCTAAGGACTGTTAGGGTAAGTTTGGAATTGCACAGGATTTTGAGAGAAAAATTGTGACCTTATTAAAACATTAACCTTAAAAAGATAGACTCAATCACTATTTCTCAGCAGGGGTCACTTCCCTTCAGGTGTTCACGTTGGATACTGAGACACGGGTGAAAGGATGCGGGTTTTGGAGTTAAAGATACTGTTATTCTGTCACTTACTTTGGTTAATGTAGTGACTCTATCTTTTTTTATCTTTAAAATGAAGACAAGTCCCACATACATTTTTTTAAAATAAGAATTTAAGAGAATGCTCATAAACTGAGTAACCTGTAGCAGATGCCCAATAAAACATGGATGTCATTACTTTTCGATTGGTTTTTGGAAAGCAGGAGATGGACCTATTCTTACCTGCTTCTGTTTTTTTCTGGTCTCCTCTCTTCTCCTAAACAACAACAATAACAACAACAACAACAACAAACCCAACTTACCAAGAAACAAAATACAAGGCTCTTATATTTTATTGCTTTTCTGTATCTTTATTCACTGGATATGGAAGAATTTATCATTTATTATTTATCACTAAGATAATATATGCCATAGCCTATGTGCAAATGCAAACACTGAGATATGTACTTATAGGAGTTGGGACATTTTATACCAGGTTTCAGGAAATTTTGTTGATAGGCAAGGGAAAGATGAATCTTTGATTATAGATGCTTGTGAAAGAAGCAAATCCATATTTTAGAAGACATGAGAATTCCAAAATGCAGCTATTAAGGTTATTCCCCAACCTTGCCATGTCCTTTAGTGTAACTGTTTCAAGTATTTATTCTAGGTATCAGTCACCTTCCACTCTTCAGCTGTGTTCTTATTATTGGGTGTCTCTTGTATCTGTTATACAACCATGAAAAATCAGAGAGAAATTTTAACCCAGTAGCATCTTGGCACAGATTTTTAACTTTAGGAAAAATGTGAATTCATGGTAAAAGACAGCCTACTATGTTGTATATATGTGTGTGGTCCTAGTCACTGTAGAACTATTCTGCATTCTGCAAAAATATTTTTACAAGCTCAGTTCCAGTTACTATAATCATGACAATAATTTTTCACACCCTGTCACCTATTGAATTAGCAACCAAGTTCTTTTCTTGAGCCATTATTTAAATGGATTCCATCTGCATTCAAATTAATTTCAAGATCATAGAAATTAACAGTGGGAACAGTACATTAAATCACCTAGTCTATTTCTTTGCTAGGGGAGAATCGATCTTTATATCATAATCTCTGGTGTTTTGTCCAGTGGGTTTTAAATGTCTTGAGTAAATGTTATTCTGATTCTGGGTGGTCATCTCATCAAATTCCAGGGGAAATTCTTTTCACAATCTATTGGAATACGTATGGATTTTTTTTTTTGATGCTGTGTAATTTGCCAATGCTCAGAGCCTTCAGGAATCAGGCAATGAATTTTTCAGAGGTGTGTGTGTGTGTGTGTGTGTGTGTGTGTGTGTGTGTGCTTTGGAGGGGGCTGGGTGAGTCATGGTTGGAGGGAGGGGAAGACAGAGGGCTACTTGAGAAGGGTGGGGTACTTGATTATATTTGAGACTTTACTGTTTGCTTCCATTTTGTATTATGAAGTGGCTTGGAGAATAGGTATAAGGAAGTAGGCAGAATCATGAAGCCACATGAAGGACACTGAAAAATGTGCATGGTTCCAGTGCCAATTTGAGTAATAATTGCATAGTTTTTATGAGGTCAGAATCTAGAAGCTAGCTGAAAAATTCCTTAACTGAAGATTCTTTTTTAATTACTCATACTTATGAATACTTTAAGTTTGAGATCTAAAGTAGAAAGTCAGGCGTTTTAATATTAACAGTTTTTCTTTACAATTCGCTGGCCACCTCTCATTTGTAGACAAAGGAATAGACAGAGTATAAATCTATACTGACATGAAGCTCAATAAACAAAACAGGATGGTGAATTTTTCCTTGATCCTGGTTTTACATAACTCATGTCACCAGTTTATTTTCTTTTTTCTTTTTTAATCAGTTTTCTTATTTATAAAGTGAAATAAACAGAAGACCTGAATCAAACACCACAAATGTTAGCATAGACCAAAACCAAAACAAATTGGGAGATCCAACCTGGCTGGCTAGAGGCAGTGTCACGTTGGAGATGCTCTGAGGAGATTCACAGACAATACATGTACCCTGAAACAGGGGAGGCAATCACACCCTGAAGTGAAGACTTACTCTGAAAGATGATACGTGTAGCTCAAACCACGTATCTGGACAGTTGAAAAGAAGAAGGGGCGCTGCTGCAGCTGGCCCACACTGCCCCACCCCTCTGGGAAACAGCCATCTCGGGAAGAATCTCAACTAGCTTGAGAGGATGAACTAGCACTGCAGAGGCCAGATTCCAGGGACAGACCCTGCCTATGTGCCCCTTCTTCCTGTTGTTACCCCCCTAAGCCCTACTGCTGCATCCCTGTGGCATTGTCTCCAGTGTTCTCCATGGGCAAGGGGCCCCCCACCCCTCTGGGCAGAAAGAGGCTAAATGTGGTGAATGGAGCCAAGTCTACTGGCAGGAACCCACCACAGAACCACTGCGGATCACATCCCTGGAGATAGGGAGAGTGGGACTGAACAGTCCCATAAAGACTGTAAAAATCTGAGCTAGCAGGAAATCCCCAACAGTGACCACCATCATACTGAGGGAGGAAGTGTCCCTAAACCGAGTTCAGGGGACTGCATCAGCCTCTGCTAGGTGGAAAGGGGAATTCTTGAGACAATGTCAGGTCAGGAGTTGAGCACAAAAGAAAAGATGGGACAGGTGGAGACAGAATTTCTGGCAACAAACAAGTTGGAAAATCTCTGTTGTAGTCAGAGATTGCAAGGAAAACAATTACATATAGGACACATAATTTATAGTTTTATTTATAATGGTCACCCAAGGAGTCAAATACAAAGGAAGTGCAGGAAATCTGTCCATACACTAAAGACCTAGAGAATCCAACCGAGGGCCTGGATCCCATGTCGATATCCTGCATGAGTTCAGCTGAAGACCTAGAGCCCATGACAGTGCCTCCCATGAATTCAGCTGGAGTCCTAGAGCCCATGACAATGACTCATGCAAATCTGTTTCATGGATCATGTTGGGAAGGCCCCAAGGTCAGCAGTAAAAGCTAGGAAGTCTAAGCCAGTGGGGCGAAGGATCTGTGCCAGTAGGTTGAGGGTTCTGCATTGGAGCCAGAAAGTGACACTCAAAATAAGGACCAGGGCTCCCTTGAAAAGTACCACAGCCATCCTCAGTGACAACAAAGTCCCTGAGCTCCTACCACAATAACAGCTGAGTTCCTATCAGGAAGCCAGTGTGACAAGCTTCTCCTAGAGATTGACCAGCACACACCTTCTCCTCTGGAGCTAGGAAGTAATGCTCAAAGTAAGGACCAAAGCTTCCCCAAAGTGAACCACAGCCATTCTCAGTGGCAAGGTCCTGAGCTCCTCTGATGATAGTAACAGCTGGGTTCATATTAGGGAAGCCAGCATGACGAGCTCCTCCAGGAGAACCAACAGCTCCAAAAGAACCAACAGCTCCAAACAACACTTACTCTGTTCCTCTCCAGGTCTCCTTTATATGCTGGCAACAATCCTCAGGTGGACACTTTACACTCAGCACCATGCTGTTTCAGTTTTGGCTGGTGTTTAAATTGACCATCAGTTTTCAGTCTACTGCAGACTCTGAAGTGTGAACACGGTGGTTCACTCAGCACAAAGGGAACTGGGAGTCACCGTACACTGGCAGAGAGTGGAGGAGAACTTGGTGTCAAGAAAGTTATTGTACATCCTCCTCTCAAATTAACTGAAGTGGGTGGACCGTGGACAGAGAAAAAGGACTGCAGTTAACCATGCCTTAAACACAGCTTGCATCAAGAATGGGAAAATTAGATGGAAATAGATGGGAAATTGGTGTGGCTGCCCACGAACAGACATGGACTAACACAGAAAGGAGCTGGGTAGGCACTCAAGCTTTATGCTATGGTGGTCATGAACGAAATGCATGTATGGACTAACACAGAAAGGAGCTGGGTAGGCACTCAAGCTTTATGCTATGGTGGTCATGAACGAAATGCATGTATGGGCTTTTGGTGTATTGTTTAATATGGGTTCCTGTCAAATATTTATTTTTTTATTTTTGTTTTAATATAGCTTTTTATTTTATTTTTTTGCTTCCTCTCCTCTCCTTTGTTCTCCCTTCCCCCTCCTTCTCTCCTCATTCATTTTCTTCAATTCTTTCTTCTGTATTGATAGTTTTTATTTTTTAATGGTTTCTCCTACTTTTTCAATTATTTTCAATGTTTTTCTGTATTCTGCTCTCTCTCAGCCTTTCCTGTTTTCTCTCATATTAACTTTCTGTCCTTCCTATTCTGTTCTTTTTGCTTTTCCTTATTTTACCTATCTCCTTCTCTTCTCTTGCTTTTTCTCCATATTTCAGGTGCACAAATATATTCTGATAACTTTACAGTTTCCCTCAATCCTGAATCACACCTTCCTTCTTTTACATCCCACTCCCACAAATATCTTCTTAAACCCTCAACACTTACCCTTGTTCCATTTATAAAAGAACTCCAACAGTCTGACCCTCATCTAATCTTTTTACCTAATATTTCTCCCATCTACCTCTTTTCTTACTATGACCCTCTTTCGCTTATCACCGCATCTCTTCCTTTCCCTTTTTATTCCTGCATCAGAAACTAACTGCTAATAACATGTTGTGTAGACTTTGGAAGGATATTGATAAAGGGTGAAAGTGTAAGGATTAAAGCACATAAGGGATGTATGATTAGATCTGTTGTTGCTGTTATAACTAGTAGTAGTTCTCTCCTCACAACACATTGGCAGGTTCCAAACCATTTGAACTGAGTAGCTGAAGGAGTGAACATTATTTCTGGGCAAATAAAGCCTTGAGCACATCACTGAAAGGCAGAATTCAACTAGAAAGATTTTCATATCAACTGTAATATCTCCTCATTTTACTTGACTTTAGTACCCAGCACCAAACATTCTGTCTCTCTCTGTCTCTGTCTCTGTCTCTTTTTCTCTCTCTCTATCTCTTTCTTTATCTCACACACACACAAACATGGGAAAACAAAGCAACAAAAGACCCAAAGGGTCTCCCAACTCTCCCAGGGGGCATTGATGAAGAGGAAAGCAAACACTAGGAGGTGGAGCTGTATGAGATGATTAAACAGGAGGTAAAGAAACTTGGTGAGTTCAAAAGATAGTGGAACTACTATACAGACTGTCCAATGTAGATATGGGAGAAATAAATAAAAATTTGGAAGAGCCGATCAAAACTGTCCAAACCATGGATGACGAATTTACTAAAGATATACCCTCTATGAAAAGGTGCCAGACAGAAATACTAGGAATAAAACATTGTGTAGAACTCATAAAATGCAGAAATGACTAGTATGAATGCAGATTTTTGAAATAAAGGAAAAAAACCCAGTAAATCATGACAAATTACTGAGAAGACTTATAAACAATGACAAGAAAAATTCATCCAACATCTACTAAACAATTCTAAGACCAACCTAGTGTAATTGGGGTTAGAGAGAAATTAGAAGACAGCACACATAGAATAAAAAATCTGTATAGAGAAATCAAAATAGGAAACTTTTAATGCATGAGGAAAGATCTCAACATACAGGTAAGTGAGGTTTATTGAACATCAACTGACAATGATGAGAAGATGTGCCACAACACATCTTAGTCAAAATCCCAGATATCCAACAAAAGGAATCTTAAAAGCTATCAGAGAGAAATAAAAAATCACGTATAAAGATAAACTCAGTATTGCAACTTCTAAACACAAAGTTTAAAGGCCAGGATGGGCTAGAGTGAAGTATTTAAGTGCTAAAAGCAAACAACGCTTAACCCAGAGTAATATGTCCTACACAACTTTCTTCCAAAATAGATGAAGAGATAAGGGCATTCCATAACAAAGAACGTCTTAAGAGATTCATGAAGTGGAAACCAGCACTCCAAAAATATTCAATATCCTGGGCAGAAACAATGAAGCCAACAAACTAAAAAATTTGGATGGAATGAACTGGTAAGCAAGGCAAATAGTTAAACAAAACAACAACAATAACCAAAAGAAAAAATAAAGGAGTCTTCTACAGATAAGAGATGCAATAACAGAGATAAATCAGTACCTTTCAGGAGTATCTATTAGTGTAAATGGTCTCGAATCCTCAGCTGAAAAACACAGATTAGCAAATCAGATCAACAAACAGAATCCAATAATCTGTTGCATTCAAGAAACACATCTAACCAAGAAAGAAATTCATTAATTAGAATTCAAAGGAATAGAAAACAGTATTTCATGTACCAAGACTCCAAAAACAAGCAAATTTGCTCTCAGAGAAAATAAACGTCAAACTGAAATTGATCAGAAGAGACAAAGAAGGAACTATATACCAGTTAGTAGAAGTGACTATATACTAGTTGTAAATATATATGTACCAACTTTTATTGGAGTCTTTGATGTCCTGGTAATCTCTCTGAATCTGATTAATGCGTTCTAATTCTTTATTAGTTTCATTCTCAATTTCCTTTGATTTTTCATCCTCCACCTTTCCTACTATGTTTCCTTTAGAGGTGCTTAGTGATTCCCCGATTATGAGTTTCATTTCAATTCTCAGTTGGGTTAACAGTGCTGCTTTAATTTCTTTCATAGCTTCGTGGAGTTGTCTCCCCACTTCTGTTGTCAACTCCTCTGAGAGTTTAATTTTTGGACTTCCGACCATTTCAGCATTAGCATCCCTGGAATCGGTTCTGCTTGTATTGGAGTCCGGAGAGTGCCCTCTGCCTTTCCGTCTTGGCATTTTCCTGGGCTTGCCCGTGAGGCCGTGTTGGTCCACTGCCTCTCCCAAGCCTGTTTCTGCTCCGCGAATGTCTACTGCGGTGCGTGAGAGGATGGGGCCGCTGTCTGGTTAACTGTACAGGGCCGTCTGCCAAACCTCCTCTATCACCCCCAGGGCACCCGCGCCGTTTCCGCCACGGCCTTCCAGAAACCGTGCCTAATTAGGTGCAGTTCCGGTCTCAAGATGGCTGTCCCTCGCTCTCCCTCAGGGGTGGGGGGCTGGGAGCCGCCGGGTTCACTCACTCGCCCACTCGCAACCACCTCACTCCACGGTCCACCGTCGTCTCTGCCGTCGCGCCACACCACAGCAAATCTACTGGCAACTCCCCCGCGTATCAAGAGCACCAGGATCGTACCTTCTCAGCTCGGGTCGCAGCGCTGATTGGATTCCGCTCCGGACAGAAGTGCTTCTGGTCTCCGCCTTTGGCAGAACCACTTGAAGGAAACTAAGGATAGACTTTCGTATCTGGAAGAAAGAATGAAAACTTGGGAAAAAGAAAGGAGAGACTTTCTCAAGATAATTAGAAATCTGGAAGTGGCAGTACAACGGCTGCAAGACAACCCAAGGAAACATAACTTACGAATAAAAGGTGTGAGTGAAAAAGCAGGGGTCAATACAAACCAAATTAAAAGACTATTTACAGAAATAATTTCAGAAAACTTCCCAAGCATGGGAACAGGAAGAGA
>RJWM01031030.1:0-23132 GCA_004363535.1 Dasyprocta punctata
CTACGGATTTAACAGGAATAGAATGGCACAAGGTTTAATTACCAGGGAAATAAAGCAATCACAAAGGTGGAACTGGCACGGCCGCCACACTAACACGAAGAGCACCGCTAGCTACACAGAGATTGGAAAACCCGCGGGTACACACAGTTACACTGTACACTACCTGCGCTCCGACCACTGCCACGCCAGCCTCTAGCTACGGGGGAGAGAATCGGCCCCAGACTCGACCCCTACAACCACTGGCTGCTTTGCCACAGCCTTCTTCCTTCTGGGTTCTCTTCGAGTCTGGGTCTTCTGACTGATTGTCCAACGTCCATGGTACAGAACTGAACAAATCACTGTTCTCAGAACGGCTCGACTTCCTGTTTCCTTGAGTGGCGGTTAGTGAACAGTTCAGCAGAGCCTCTTCCATCTTTGGCGGGAGAGAAACGCAGTCCGGAGGGGGAAACGGCAGGTTGGGAGCGTCCATGAAGAAACCCCGCTCTTCTCTGTGGGGATCCAGCCCCTTCCTGGGCGCCGCGAGCCCTGACACCAGCTTAGCCTGCCTCACCTGCGTTAACCGAACGACTGCGGCCAAATATCACAAGATCTGTTTCGTGTGTGCAAACCCGTGGCGGAATCACGGGACGTTACTTAAAACGCCACCCACTGCGCGCGGTCAGGGATGAAAAGCACCCCTGCGGCTCTCGCGCTACGCGTGCCCGGGAGGCCCGGCGGCGCAGCACGCCCACAGATCTGGTGATACGCATGGGTTTCCAATCTCTGATCCTGTACGATCTGGAATGTCCACCACTAGGGTGATTTACAAGACCATACCACAGCTTAAGGTACACACAGCTCTCATATAGGACTAGCGGAAACTTCCAAACCAGACTGGCGCGTTTCTCTTATCAGTACCTGGCTCCAAGAGAGGCTCTTCGATGTCCTACGGGAAAGAGAGGGAAAGAGCGGATGCACACGTCACTCTGAGGTCCGCATGGGGACCCTGCCCCAGAGAAACAACTCTATGAGGACAGCGCTGTCCCGGGAGCGCGCCGCTCAGGGCCGCCCTCCAGCATCTGCCGCCCGTGACAGAGCAGCCTGCTCGCCATGCCGGCTCCCAGGGTCCCCAGTGGGGCGAGGGAGGCCCCAGTCCGGCTGCCACACCCAGCGGTCCCCACAGGTGGCCAAGGCACTCTGCTCAGAGCACAGGTCAGCCACACAGTCTGGCCCTGAGAACGAAACCCCTTCCCTCAATAATGATTTTCGAGGAGAGCCCATTACCGTTAAGGAGCCTGTCTACGCTGCCCAAACCCCGCAACACCCTCTGGCTCAGGACCACAGGCGGCACCTGTCCTGGGCTCCAGGGTTGCTGCGGTCGTCCCTCTTCCTGCAGCGAGCTCCTCCGCCCCGCGCACAGCTCTCCTGCCCCCGCCACTTGTTCCTCTTGGTCCCGGGACAGCCCCGCAAGCGCACGCCCAGGCCCGCCCAGCTCAGCCCGACCACAGTGCCGCACCCTGCACGTGCGGCTTACCGGAGTGACTTTGAAGTCCAGTGCTGAAGCTTCCAGAGGGCTCTCAAAGCCTTCCCCGTCCACCTGAAACAGGAAAGAAGACCGCTCCGTGGAGACCAGCGCCGCCCTGCCATCGGGGCCGCCTGGGTTGGGTTCCCATCTGGCCCCCACCGCTACCTGCAGCCCACCCGCCCTGCTGCGGCACACGCGGTGGCCCTGGCTCTGGCTGAACACAGGGAAAATGGACCGAGCTAGCTAGGCAGTTTGTGCGCATGGCCACTCACGGGCGCTACCCACGTCTCCGTAACAGCGCCAGATCATCAGGTGGAGTCTGGATGCTTCATTAACACGAATTTTTTTTTTTTTTTTTAGTGACAGGGTCTTGCTATGTAGCCCATATGGCCTTGACCTTGCTGCAATCCTCCTGCCTCAAGCTCCCAAGTGCTAGGGCACCACCATCCCCGGCTTTACAATGTACTCTAATGTTACAGACCTTCATCAGAGGCCTTTTTCTCTTTGAGACAAACTCTTACTACGTAGTTCAGGCTGGCCTTGAGATCCCAGCAATCCTCCTGCCTCAGTCTCAAGGTTGGGATTACAGGTGTGCGCTGCCACGCCTGGCACAACATGCATTTAAATGGACCACATTCTCTTTTTGGTACCGAACAAAAGGAAAAGTGTCACCTTAAAGTCCACTTGAATTGAAAAACCTTAACTGTTCATGTAAAAAAGAGAAAGAATCTTTCTCCTTCTCTACTTGTGAACCTAGGACGCAGACACCTCTGAGAACCAAAACATGAGCACAACCACACTTTGGGGGCATACACCCTCCCAAGCAGCACGGACCAAGGGGGCTACCTCGCTGTGGCTCGAGGTACCCACTGCCCGTTTCCCATCCCCCACGGAGGCGTGGGACAGCTGCAGCAGGTGATAAGGTTATGCTGTGATCTAAAAACCGCTTCCCCCAAAGGGGAAAATGGTAACACTTTCCACGAACAACAAAGAACCCCCAGCTACCAGAGCTGGCCTTGCCAGGCTAGTGGGATTAAAGTAACCATCCGAGCTGGCTCTGGAGGTGTGTGTCTGTCCGTCCCTGCATTCTGGGAAGCTGAGGCAGGAAGGCTGTGAGGTTGAGAACCTTATTTCGAAATAAAACACAGATAGGGCTAGGAATGTAACTCAGTGCAAAGACCCTTAAAAAAAATTAAAAAACACCAAACACACTGTTTTTTGAGCCCAACACATTGGTTCACACCCATCACACCAGCTATTTGGGAGGCAGAGGCAGGAAGATCAAAAGTTCAAGGCCAGCCTGAACAACTTAAGACTCCATCTAAAAATAAAACAAGCTGTCCAAAAAACTTTTTGTAAAATGGAAAAACCTATCTTCAGCTGTGTTGGCCTTCTGTTTTATTACTTATATGTTTAGAAAGAGTCTCCCTGCCAAAGTATTCTAAAAATACCCGTCAGGTCTATTTAGCCAGGGCTGGCCGGCACACTGGGCTGGGGGGCTGGGGGCCGGCGGAGCTCTCCCGGGAAAGCACCCGCCCCCGGCGCACACCACGCGTCTCCAAGTTACCTACAGCGTGTTCCGAGAGCTGCGCTGGAAGCTGTCCCAGCCGCGCGGCCACGTACTCTTTACTGTCAGAGAAGGGATCGAGAGTGCTGCTCTCGCCGACGCCGTCCTCCCCAAAGTCGGGGGCGCTGCCGTCCTCGGCCTCGGTCTCGTCTAGCACACTCATGCCCACCATGTCCATGCTCTGCAGAGTCTCCAGACCCGCGTCCACATCCTCCTGGAAGGGGGGCCGGTGCGTCAGCTACCACAGCTGCCAGAGTCAGACGCGGCCACGCTCTCCCGGGACGCCATGTACCTGCCCGTCTCTGGAATCTTCTTCCAGGCTGTTGTCTTCTGTGCCCTCCTCCTCCATCTTTTGTCCTAATTACAGAAGAACCGTCTGATCAGGTGACACGCCAAGGCTGGCCTCCCACTTAGTGTCCACAGTCTCCGAATACATCACACGGGGACACCCGAGTGTCCACTTGGTCACTGGGAATCGCACCTCTGCCTGCATGCCGAGAGCCCCCGGAGAGCTCAAGACCTCGGGGACCGATGGAAGCTTTGAGATTTTTCACAAGACTGCTGAGCGCTTCAGACTTCCCAAAGCTTCCAAACTAGAATGCCCGAGGAAAAGGGAGGCGAAGCTAAAAGCAAGCGTCTCCCGACCACCGACCAGCCCGACCCCGCAGTGCCCTCGAGTACCCACAGGAGAGCACCCCGCGCTAATGCACTATGCAGAGTGCGCCTGGCACCGAGGCCTGGGCTCCTCCCCGCCCCAGGAAAATCCCACCCAAGCCACGCGGGCCAAAGCCCCTGGCCCAACGCGCTGCAGCTCGGCAGGGGCCCTTGGCAGTGGTGGCGCTGCTCAGTCCCAGGAGCCCCTGTGCAGGGCCAGAGGCGGCAGTGAAACCCCTACTGAGGCGGCAAAGGCTCCAGGAGCCCATTTCACGCTCCCAGAATGTGTGCAGCCTTTGCTCCAAGTCAGCTTTTGGGGCGCTCAACAGCAGTGTGGAAAGGCGCGCAAACCGGAGCTGTTCTGCTGTCTAAAGGTCCGGGCTGCAGACACCGGAAGGAAACCGCGCCGGCCCCTTTCCGCTCACGGGGCAGGTAGGAGCCTGTATGGGGCGCAGGGGTGGCGCGCGCAGCTGGACAGCGCTGTGGTCACGACGGGGGGAGCCTGCCCCACGCCTGCCTCACGCAGGCACTGTCAGCTGGAGTGCGGCTCGGCCCTGCTGCCTGCCGGTCCAGGGCGCCCGCTGACAGCTGGGGACGCCACACGAGCCTGACAGCCTGAAAAGATCACGCTTTTGGAAGAGTAATGGCACAGGAAAAGCTTATGAAATAAACGCTCAGATACACAAAACTACTTTTATAAGAAGTATGATGGTGCACACCTGTGATCCCAGCACTCTGGGAGGCCGAGGCAGGAGGAAGGCAATTTAGGACCTAACATGGGCACATTAGTGATTTGAAGTAAAAAAGGGCTGAGAATGTGGCTCAGGGCAAAGGCGCTGGGTTATATCCCCAGCAGCAAAATAAATGAATTTTAAAGAACAAAGGGAAACACCACAAGTGTGTTTACACACACGAGTGAGACCGAGGCTGCACACAGCGCACTCCCACGAGGGCGGAGCCCTGAGGCACTGAGGCCCGAGCTCACGCTCACGTGTGCTTCTCCCATTTCCCAAGTTATCTCTAAGTACTTTGCTTCAACAATAAGAAAGCTAAGCAGGAAGGCACCTCGCTGTGACTGTCCGAGGCCCACACAAGCGCTCCTAGCAGGTGCACACCGGGCCCAGTGACACCCACAGGTCTGCGCATGCCCCGACACATGGACAGTTTGGTTCCACTTGAGAGCGCCCCCTTTCCAAAGCACACTGGGAGCCACCTGTCCACAGAGCCGCCCACAGCGCCCTGGGGAGGCAGCGACTCGGTCCAGCGCCCTGCAGCAGGCGGCACCCCAACGCACTAACCTGACCCGGAACCTGCATCCTGCAGCCCCCGCAGGTTATCAACCAAGGTGCCTGGCCAGACATGGCAGGGAGAGGGCTTTCTGTCCGTGAGTCCTGCCACTCCGGGCCGGCAGGGCTGGCAGTGCCGGGGAGGACACTCTGAGGAGGCCGGAGACAGAGCTCAGCAGTCACCGCCTGACACCTCCCCACAGCCTTCTCCGTCACCAGCCCCCAAGCGGAAAGGCCCGGCATTTCCTGTGCTGACCCCATGTGCAGGGAGCTCCGGCAGCTCCGGGTGCAGACTGAGCCCCCCACCTCTCCCTGCAGAAGGAAGGAGGGACCGGAAGCCCTTCCACGCCCGCCAAAGACAGGGCCACCCCGTCCTACCGGAGAGCCTGAGTGTGACCTTTCCTGCTGGAGTGCAAACCCCGGGCAGGGACAGCTCTGACCTGGACTGTGATCCGGAAACCCAGACAAGTGTTTCAAGTACTGATAGCTACAGCTGGCACCGCACCTTGGCGAAGGGCTCCTTTTTCTAACACCGCAAACAACTCTGGCAGCAGCCAAGAACATCTGGTACTATGTCCTGAAGCTCACATTTAAGCGAGTGCATCTGTTCAAGTTTCCCTGGGAGGCTGAGGCAGGCAGCTCGCAAGATTGATGCCAGCCTGGGCAACTGAACAAGATCTTGTCTCAAAAATTGAAACAACGAGTGGGCGTGTGGCTGGAGCACTTGCCTACCAGGGTTCGGAAAAGGTTTAAACTGTAGGAAGTTTTCCTCACAACTACTCAGAAACACACTTCGCATCCACGCAGCAGAGATGCCGGCGCGGTTACTCACGGGCACCGGCCTCTCCTGTTCACCTGCTCAGTGCCTCAGCCGAGATTCCAACACTTCCGGGACAGCAAAGACACAGCCAGGTCTCAGAGCACATCTGAACTCAAATTCCTTACGTCGCCTAACCAAAAACGTAACTTTTCATTTAGCATTTGCACTAGTTTTAAACAGGTATGTTATGGAGAGACTGTTCTTTTTTTTTTTTTTTTGCGGCACCGGGGATCGAACTCACAACCTCGCAGCTGCCAGACAGGTGCTTAAGCCATTGAGCCAAACTCCCGGCCCTAGAGAGGTTGTTGTTATAGAAACTTTTTAAGAAGGGACACTGTTGGAAGGGCTAGGATCGAACTTCTTTTTTTTGGTCTGAGACAGGGTTTCACTATGCAGTTTAGGGTGGTCTTGAACTCACTTTGTAGCTGAGGCTGGCTTTGAGCTCACAGCAATCCTCCTGCCTCAGTCTCCCGAGTGCTGGGATTACATGCCATGTGCCACCACGCCTGGCTGAATTACTTTTCACTTTCTAAGCAGCTGTTCTCACTACCTGAATTTAGCATCTCTTCCCACAATAGGAACATGGGCAGCTGGGAGAATCTCCGTAGAACACCTTCCAGAAAACAAGTTTGGGCCAGAGAATGAGCTCCATGTTTAGAACACACAGGCCCTGGCACTGCAAAAGACAAAAACAAGCCCAGCACCCAAAGTCTTAAGTGACTGTCCTTGTTGCTAGAAAATCTGATGAGGACAGAGCTAATTAGGATGGTAAATGCTTCAAAATCACGAATTCAGATGTCTCTGAAAATAACTGACACCAACCATAAAAAGAAATCAAGTACTGACATAGGTCACACGACTGGGGTTTGAAAACTGTAAGCACAAGAAATTAACAAAAAACACATCGCTGTGTGACTCCCATCACACGAAATATCCAGAAAAAGCAAACCTAGAGAGACAGAAAGCAGATTCGTGGGTGCCAGGAGCTGTAGAGAAACCACTAACAGGGATGGCATATCCTCTTAGGATGACAAGAATGTTCCAGAACTAGACAAGCGATGCTGGGCATGCAGCTCTGAATACCCTAGAAAACACTGAACAGTATATCTGAAGTGAAAGTTTAATAGCTTGTAAATTATTATTTTTTGAGACACAGTCTCGCTATGTAGTTCAGGCTGTCCTTAAAGTATGTAGCCCAGGCTGGTCTCAAAATTGCAGTGATCCTCCTGTCTCAGCCTCCTGAGTGCTGGGATTATAGGAATGCCCACCATTCCTGGTTTTTTTTTTTTTTTCCTTGTTTGAGACAGTTATCTCACTATGTAGTTCAGGCTGGTCTGAACTCACAGTGATTCTCCTGCGTCAGCCTCCCCAAGTGCCAGCAGTATAAGCCTATGCCACCACGCCCAGCTACACCTTGATTTTTACAACACAAGGAGGACTACAGGTGTTGTCAGAGGCAGAACGCACACCTAGCACCTGCAAGGCTCTGGTTAGGATTCCAGTCCTGCAGAAAAACAGAAAACAACACACTGGTAAAAATAGAGGCTGGGTGCACATATCCTAGCAATCTATTTTGGATCCTTGGGAAGCCAGGTGTCCCTTCGCCTTTCCATGCCACTGATTTTCTGAATGAGGCAGCAAGTCAGGCAGAGGCAGCATCCATTGCTCAGATGGGTTGGGGCAGTTTTACTCTGTCCTTTCCCAAGATGAAGGCTGAAATGCTTGCGCATCTATGCTAATTCGACTCAACACCGCGGCTTGGACACAGCTACCTGACGGGGTGCAGACACAGCCTGCTTCCCGGAGTGGGAGGCTGACGGCAGGCAAAGCGGCACGGGCAGCAGGACCGCAGAGCCCATCTATCCGCTAAGGAGGGACAAGCGGCTACCTTTAGCACATCTCTTTGTCGTCCTCCTGCTTGCAGTTTCCAGTTCAAGGCCAAGCTCATCAGGATCTTGCCCTTCTTCCTTAAGGGCCTGTGGGCAAGAAACAAATTTTTACAAAGTTACTTATTAAGACCTTGCGGCAAGGCACACCCTGTCCTTTCCCAGAACACAAAAGCAAACCCCTCCTGTTCTGGAAACAGTCCATGTCGCTTCTGTTACGTGGGCTTCAACCCCAAGGCACACAACCGACCCAGCACAACTCGGTTCTGTCTGGGTCCAGGGTCCGAATGACAAATGACAGGGATGCTCTGAGCCTGGCTGCAGAATCGAGGTCCTTGAGCATTCCCAAAAAGGCCGCTCATCTTCATGTCACCCAACCCTGTACTTGTCGGTGGAGTTTGGAGACAGTCTCACTACATAGCCCAGGCTGGCCTCGAACTTGCACTGGCAGAGATCCTCCTGCTTCGGCTGACATTGCTAGCATGCACCTCACCTGGCCTAGGGCCTTGCTTCAGGTTAGAAAACCCCAGCGCAGGCGAGGTAGGCAGGTGGTCTCCTCTACTAGACATTTTAGTGACTCGATCCTGCCTGTTATGAGCCTGAAAAATCATCAGCCCCGCCCCCAGCTGTGGCCACCCGCCTGTCAACACAAACGACAGGCGGACAAGTCAACTGCTCCGAAGTTGAGCGCGGAAACGGAGGTCCACGTCCCCAGAGGGGCGCACGGAGGTGGAGTCCCACCTAAAGGAGAACGGTCAGGGAGATGACAGCACCTACAGCTCCGAGGAGGGCCAGGTGCCCCGGATGGAGGCGGACTGTGCAAAGGGCCCGGGGCAGCGAGAAGCCCCGCCCCCTCCCATGCATCGCAGCCGCGCGATCCGCACGGGAAGTGAGGTGCGCTGGGGAGGGGGAAGCACCTGTTCAAGGTCACCTGTTCAAGCGGCCACCCCAAGCCCAGGGAGATGATCAGAGTCACTCCGCAAGTCACCCAGAGCCCCTGAAGCGCTCCCGGGGACGAGGGGCTGGAAAGAGGACGGGAAGGGAGGCACAGAGAGGGGCAGTGGCACCCAAGGTCACACAGCATGGACCCCGAGGCCCGAAGACGGTGGCCAGGGAGGCACCCAAAGTCCCGGGATCGCGGTGACAGGCCGGGTCCCCGCGCCACCTCACCTTCTTGAGCCGCTCCATCAGGACGCTCTTGTTGCCACCGGTGTCCAAATTGCGCTTCTTTAGCTCCGCCCGCAGGTCAATCACCCGCAACTCGCTGAGCCGCCGCGTCCCGCTCTCCGAGGGGCCCAAGCCCACAACAGCCGTGCCAGTACTCGGGTCGCCCGACCCTGCCAGAGGCTCCGCCATCCTTGCTATCGCGGCTCAACCCCCTCACGGCCGGCGGCTGTAGCGGTACTGAGCACAAAATGGCGCCGCCTAAGAGGAAAACGCACTCGCTTCCTCCCGCCCCGCTTTGCGGCCGCGCATGCGTCCCGCCCCCGCGAGCGATCTCGGCCTCCGGCCCGCTAGCTCTCCGACCAACTTCATTTCCCCCGCCAGAACGCGCAGGCGCCATCACTGCAACACGCATGCGTCGCTGTCTTCCGAGGCGGGAGGCCGGTGAGGAGAAACACGCTTGCGCACATCTCCCAGAGGTTCCCACCACGCATGTGTAGACGCGATTTGGAGCGTCGGTCTTGCGCCGGATGCGCCTGCGTAGAAGCGAGGCGCGCCGGTCGGCTGGAGCGGTTTCCTCGCAGAAGGCGCCATTTTGTGCTAGAAGCCGAGCTAAAACCGGCCCGGTTCTGTGTGAAGGGGGCGACGGAACCAGGGTCCCTGGAATGGCGGAGACTCTGTCGGGCTTAGGAGATTCGGGTGCGGCGAGCGCAGCGGCTCTGAGCTCCGCCTCGTCGGAGACCGGGACGAGGCGCCTCAGCGACCTGCGGGTGATCGACCTGCGGGCGGAACTGAAAAAACGGAATTTGGATTCCAGTGGCAACAAGAGCGTTTTGATGGAGCGGCTGAAAAAGGTAGAGCTCCGGTTTTGGAGCGGTTCCGGGGTGGTTTGGGAAGCCCCGCGGCCGCGACCCTGTTTCCCCGCTTGTCTCTGGCCTGGCGTCGGCGTCTCTAGGCTCTTCCAGGTTCCGGGATGCTCCGAACCTTCCCAGGCCTGGGTTTGGGTCTCAGCGCTACATCGGGGCGAGCAAAAGTGGAGGGGAGCGGGATGCAGACGAGAGGAGCAGTCGCCTCCCGAGGTCCTGGGGACCCTGTGACATTGACCCCAGCTCTGAGGTAGCACCTCGGCGGGCCCAGTCCCCGTCTCAGTAGCTGGACGGGGACCCCTCAATCTGCGCGTTTTGAGAGAGATGAAGGGGTTCGGCCAAGGTCACACAGCCGGGGCGCGGCGGGATTTGAACCCTGGCCCATCTTCCCGTTCGCCGTCAGTGCCGGTTCCCGGGGGGAAGACCGGAAAGTAAACAGCTCGGGGAAATGACCGGGACGGGGGAGGGGGACTGATTTTAATGATTTCCCAAGGTCTAGCCTGGGGAAGTAACGTGGCAGGAAGGAAGAAGGCCCGTGAGCAGTTGGGAATGTCAGATACATACCGTTAAGGTTTTGTGGGTTTTGTTTTTGTTTTTCGTTTTTGTTTTGTTTTTTGAGACAGTCTTGATTTGTAGTTCAGCCTGGCTTCGAACTCACCGTATAGCCTAGGCTGGCCCTCTTAACTCGGGGCGATCCTCCTGCCTCAGCCTCCCGAGTGCTGCTGAGCTTGCAGGCGTGCCCCGCCATGTGAGCTTGCTGTTAGGTTTAGAGAAAGGAGAAGGAAAAAAAAGGCGTTGGGATTTTGCCGATGGGGTCCATTTGGCAAGATGTGGGGCGTGGAAGACCTTTAATCCTTCTGAGTCTGTTTCTTTGAGGGCTGGGAAGGGAGGGATTGAACTCAGAGCATCTGCAGTGAGCTACATCCCCAGCTCCTTTTTTTTTTTTTAATTGTTATTTATTTTGAGATTGGATCTGGCGCAGTTGCCTAGATGTCTTGTAAATGAAAAACGATAGCACTTTTGTTTTAAGGATTAGATAAGGTCGTGTGGCGTTGTTCGGCTCGTTGCCTGGCACATGTAAACACTGCTTGTGATTGTAATCACAATTTGATTTTTCTTTCTGGGTCGCCTCTTGTCATTTATAGATCGGGTCTGTAACCTTGAGGGGATTCTGAGCAATCCCTGTGTGAAGGTGGTTGGCGCTCCCAGTTAGCGCCGTGTTTTCCCTTTTTCTCGGTGGCAGCTTTTTTCTCCTTTCTCCCCTCCATCACAGTGTTGGGGCCTCTCTCCTGCAGTCTTTAGCTGTGCCCCCTCTCCCCCAGCCCTTGTAGACAGAAGCTGGTAAGTCACTCCATTTTCCTGAACCCCAAGCAATCAAAGAAGTCTGGGGTTTTGTTACTAATTGCTATTAAGATGAAGTAGGGGGTTATTTTCTGGTTTTGTAAGGAAGCAGCTTAGGCCCAAGAGCTGGGTACCGGATGTGTCCAGAGTACTTGGGTCTTTTTAAAGTTGAAACTTTCGTTTCTTTCTCCATTGTTAGTCTTTATTGAGACAGAGCAGGGACTCTGTTGACCAAGAGGTTTACCTGTAGAAAATGCACAAAGGGTGTGGAAGGTCACAACTGGAGCGGCGAGTGCCCTGTTCTTAGAGCTTTCTGGCAGCCAGACCTTAGCCCCAGTCAGTACTAGCCTGCAGAGCTTCCTTGGTGGCACTGAGCTGTTCCCTCAGGCTTTTTTTTTTTTCATTGTAGTCCCGGAGGGCACAATTGCATCCCTGATTCCTTCTCCCTCTTTGCAGTTTCTCAGGGATGTGGTGTCAGCACAGAGACGCCATCAATCCGTAAGCCATCTGTTAGCGTGCCAAAGCAAGGCTGGAGCCACAGAACTTCTTTTTTCCCCACTCTGTCACCCCGTTGGTATCCTGTTCTTGGTTTTTGCCAGAAACTGCAAAAGGGCAAAAAGCAGAGGGATTCACTGAGGCCTGTAAGAAAGGCTCTAAACCCTGCCCCTGGGGAGACTGGGTCGCCTCCTGCTTGAGGCAGGTCTGTTTGTGACGGTTCACGGTGGCTGTTGTGAGAAGACAAGGGACCCGTCGGGCTTTTCCTCAGTCTCAGGACAGAACCCTGGTTCCTTCTCCTGGGTTGCACGTAGAGGAAAGCTTGTCTTTGCCGTTGGTAGGGATCCTGTGCAGAACCCCAAACCCCATTCTAAATTCAGACTTAGCTAGCTGGGAAACGCTGGAGGAAATCTGGGACTTCTGAAAAGGTCTGTAGGTTACACATAGCACTTAAAGTGGGTTAAACAAACCCTGGGTAGGCGAGGGTGTAGCGTGGTGGTAGAGAACTTGCCTAGCATGTGCAAGACCCAGGGCTGGTCCTTAACACTGCAGAAATAAAACAAAGCAAATGAAGACTTGGCACTCACAAGGTGGCACAGTAAGGAGAGAAAAGGTTACAGGTAGAACAGATTTGAGCCCCAGTTTCTAGGCGTGCCATCCACGGTGTCAGTGCCCTGAGCGGGGAGGCTGAGTAACAGGCGCTTCAGGGGAGGGGCCACGGCTGCTGAGAGGCGCATTCGTGTGCTCAAGGGGGGGGGGGCTAGGCCTGTTACACTGTGAGTGCTCAGCCAAGAGCTGAGTTTTTATCCCGAGGGTTCAGAGGACGGGCACGGCATAGGGAGGTGAGGCTGGAGGTTCAGACTGCATCTCACTGGGTAAAGCCACAGCAAATTCGGCTTTCCCGTGCCGAGTTCTTTTGGGCTTAGGAACAGGATGAACCAGTTGCGTGTTGAGCATTTGCTGGAGCCCTCACAGCAGCCTTACAGAGTGAGTAGTGTGGTTCCCCTTTAGGTAAAACTGCCTGTGGACCCCATCCCCACCCCGTCATGAACCCGCCGTCTCTCTGCTTCCAGAGCTTCTGTTCCCCTGTTTAGCACAGAAGCAGGGGATGGGCAGGGTGGATGCCCATCAGGCTGAGGGCATGTTCAGATTGCAGTAGCAGCTGTGCTCTCCTAAAGATGGGCTGTCCAGCCCACCTGAGGGTGCTGGGAAGGTTCGTGCATGTGTTTTTTGTTTCTGTTTTTGAAAATGAGGGCTTGTAGTATTAACCTGAGTTGATCTCAGACTCCTGGGTGGGAGAGGCCTCCCGCCAGAGCCGCCCCAGTCACCAGGACTCCAGGTGTGTGCCGCTGCTCCTGGTTGTTTTCTTCGGTCAGCTTTCTTACCTTCCCTTTAGGCAATTGAAGATGAAGGTGGTAACCCTGACGAAATTGAAATTACGTCCGAAGGAAACAAGAAAACGTCCAAGAGATCCAGCAAAGGTAGGAGGAATTGAGAGTGCGCATGGCGCTCCTCCCTTAGCGGGTTGTGCTTTGGACGTGCGGCCATCCTTCCCAGTCAGAGACGACGCAATAGTAAAAGTCGGGGCTTGTCCTCCATATTTCCTGTGTACATCCAGTCATTTAAATATGTTGTTTGTTTGTTTGTTTGTTTGTTTGTTTCCAAAGACAGGGTCTCATGTAGTTCAGGTTAGCCTCAAACTGGTGATACTGCTACCTCAGCCTCCCAAGTGCGGGGTGACAAGTGTGTGCCCCTGGGCCCAGCAAGTGGGTACTGTAGAGATAGGCATGCACAGCTGAATGCGTACATCTTCCTTTGAAGAAACTGACCTTATAAACAGAATCTTCTGTGGTTTGCTTTTTTTCACTTAGAATGGGATGTCTTTCCCGCAGTGCTACAAATGAAATAGATAGGCCTCATTCTTTTTCAACAGACTAGTAGTAATCCTCTGTGCCAGAGTGTTGAACTCAGTAGTCTGTCATCTGTTTTTGCCAGTTTTTACTAGGCATTTGTAATTTTCAGTGTTGCTGTGGACCAGAAGGACCTCTTCACAATTAAAGGAATATTTTGGGATGTTTGGTTATTTTTTTTTTTTGAGGTGGCCCAGCTTAGCCTGGGACACCTGGGCCCAAGTCATCTCGTCTCAGCCTCCCAAGTCATTGAGATTAGAGGTATGCGCTCTTCTGTGCATGTTTTTTTGTTTTTGTTTTTGTTTTTTTGGTACTGGGGATTGAACTCACAACCTTGAGCCTGCCAGGCAGGCGCTTGGTCACTGAGCTATATCCCAGGCCCTGTTTTTTGAGACAGTCTCACTGTGCAGTTCAGGCTGGCCTTGAACTCACTTTGTAGCCCAGGCTGGTCTCAAACTCACAACGATCCTCCTACCTCAGCCTCCTGAGTGCTGAGATTAAAGGTGTGTAACACCACACCTGGCTTCTGTGCATATGTTTTAATAACAGCAAAATTTAGGTTCCACCAGGTTTGGCATTTTATTTTAAAACATCTACACACAACTAGCTCCCCAGCAGTACCAGTTAACATCTATCCAGCAGTGGATTCCAGTTCTTTAAACACTCACTAGCACTGGTTGGTAGTGGTGGTGATGATGGTTGTTTAAGTTGCCTATTAAAATAAAAGTATTTCAGGACCGGGGATACATAGCTCAGTGGCATGTGCACCTCCTGACAGATGTGAGGTTGTGAGTTCAATCCCCTGTACAAAAACCAAAAAATAAAAAAATAAAAAAGCCGGGCATGGTGGCACATGCCTTTAATCCCAGCACTCGGGAGGCTGAGGTAGGAGGAGTATTGTGAGTTCGAGGCCAGCCTGGGCTACATAGTGTGACCCTGCCTCAAAAAACAAGGGCTGGGAGGTTGGCTCAGCAGCTTAAGCACCTGTCTGGCAGGTGTGAGGCTGTGAGTTTGATCCCCGGTGCCACACACACACAAAAAAAGTATTTTTTATTGTATTTGGCTGCATTTCTCTGCAGGTAAAATTTCACTTGTGCTTCTTTATAGATTTGACAGCTTCTGGTAATTGCCCATTTGTGTTTTCTGCATTGTCTCTTTTTTTGCCCTTTGCACATTTTTTACAGAATTGTAATTGTTCTCGCTATAGAAAATATTGCAGCTGGGGATTTAGCTCAGTGGCCTAAGCGCCTGCCTGGCAGGCGTGAAGTTGGGAGTTCCATCTCTAGTACCAAAAAAAGAAAAAAAGAAAAATGCTGCAATTGTAGGCGGGCATGGTGGCGCATGCCTTTAATCCCAACACTCAGGAGGCTGAGGTAGGAGGAGCATTGTGAGTTTGAGGCTGGCTTGGACCACAGTGGAGCACAAGGCCGGCCTGAACTACATAGTGCGACCCTGTCTCAAAAAACTAGGGCTGGGAGTTCGGCTCAGTGGCTTAAGCGCCTGCCTGGCAGGTGCGAGGTTGTGAGTTTGATCCCCGTGCCACAAAAAAAAGAAAGAAAAGAAAAGAAAATATTACAGTTGTTTATTCTAGTCTGGTATTTGACTTGTTTTTGGTGCTTTGGTCGAAGTCTTACTTTTCATTATGGGCAGAGCACCCAACCTGTTCTGTGTGGCTTAGCTTTATGTTGTGATTAAAAAGAAAATATACCCTTTTTGATTAAAAAGAAAATATACCCTATGTTGTAGAGTGATGTTTATGTCTGTTCTTTTTTTTGTTTTGTTTTGTTTTTTGCGGCACTGAGGATTGAACTCACAACCTTGTACTTGCCAGGGCAGGCGCTTAAGCCGCTGAGCCAAACTCCCGGCCCTGGTTTTTCGAGGCAGGGTCGCACTATGTAGCTCAGGCTGGCCTTGCGCTCGAGTTGTAGCCCAAGCCGGCCTCGAACTCTCAACGCTCCGCCTACCTCAGCCTCCTGAGTGCTGGGATTAAAGGCGTGTGCCACCACGCCCGGCTCTGCTTTGCTTTTGAGACAAGGTTTCCCTAATAATGTACTTCAGGCTGGTTTGGACTCTTCGAAGTCTTGCCTCAGCCTCTGGAGTGCTGGGATTATAGGCATATGCCACCCCTGGCTAATGGGTTTATTTTCAGAGTATTAAAATCATTTCGAATTTTTTTTTTTTGCATATCATGTGAGTGGCAAATGGAATCAAAGTATGGAACATTTCCCACTGGTCACCAGCCCCCACCCAGCCCAGCCAAAAGGAGACACTTGCAATTGTTTTCGCCAGAGATTACTTTCACTTACTCTAGAACTTCGTGTGAGATGGACCCTTGCAATAAAACTCTTGTATCTTGTTCTTCCTCTCCCTTGATATAATTATGTTATAGAGCTTCACTTAGTAGTGCAGGTCTGTTTTACTAAATTCTTTTTGAGTATTTCATTAGATTCTTAGCAAGATTTTAATTGAAAATAGAATGATGTATTTAAATGAATGATCTGCAGTTTAAAATTTTAGAAGCAGGGATAGTAGCACAGTGCCCGCCTGGCAAGTATGAGGTCCTGAGTTCAACTACCCGTACCAAATAAATTTTTTTAGAAGCATACCTCAAATCTCAGCACTTCTCCAAAATATGTATATGAGAGCGGCGCGAGGTGGCACCCGCCTGTAATTCCGGCACTCAGGAGGCTGAGGCAAGAAAATCACTGTTGAGTTCGAGGCTAGCCTGAACTACATAGTGAGCCCCTTGTCTCAAAGACCAAAAACAAAAAACAAAACAAAAAAAAAATCTGTATTGGTTCTGGCAGAATCTTAAAATAATTCTCAGGAAAGTGAATTTGTTTGTAGTGGTATTATCAGAAGTGCAGTTTTAATAGCTGTTTTGTGGTGTTTGAGAGTGTAACTTGAAGAAGCAAAGTCAGCTTTTGAAGTGTTACTTCGTCCTGTGCTGCTTGAATTGTTTTGGTGTCACATTTTCATATTTACAGAAAAGTTGTGAGATTAGTGTAAGGAATTTTCATGTATCCTTCACCCAGATTGGCTAACATTGTGGTACTTCCGTTTTTGGTTGGGGTTTTGTTTTGGTTTTGGTTTTGGTTTTGGTGTTTTTTGTTTTTTGTTTTTTGTTTTGTTTTTTTGACTTTGTGAGACAGGGTCTTGCGTAGTCCAAGGTAGCCTTGAACTAACCTGTACTCCTGGCTCAGCCTCGAGTCCTGGGATTATAGGTACGTGCTACCACACAGGGCCCCCTAGACTGACAACAAATTGCAAGCCGCATGCCTTCTACAGTAGTTCCTAAAGGTGAAAGGATATTACATTACATCATCACCACTTGCAAAATCAAGAAATAACACTGAGCTAGGTGTGACTCGGGTAAGAGTGCTTTCCTAGCATGCAGGAGAAGCAATGCAAGAATAGAAGAAACATCGCTAGCAATGTTCTGTGCTTCTCAGAGTATCCTTTTCAGGATACACACAGTTGTCATTTTGAGCCATTTCTGGCCATGTGAAGTGACCAAAGTGCTGGTAGTGGCCTTCCCTGCTGATGAGTTCGGGGCCTTTCCTTTCTGAAGAGTTGTGAAAAAATAGGTCGAGGTTGTGCATATACAGTCTGTCTCCACCGGATGGAGAATCCACACACTGTTGCCTAGTCCTGTGTGATACCTGTCAAACGGTGAGTTTCTCCTTTCATGTTTCCTTCTGTGCAGTACTTGGTTTTCTGCCTTAGGGAATACTTTTCCCCATTTGTCGGGGTAAACTGAGACATTTCTATTTTATTCAATAGATGAGGAGCCTTTATTCTTATTTATTATGATGTGCTAGCTGTCCCAGTGCAAGCCCTCCCAGGTGGGCTCTGTGTTACTTGCAAATGGTCATGTCATTCCTTGGGAGCTTCTGTACTTTCTGGTACAAGAGAGTACCCCCGTCTCATCTTGTACTTTGCCTGTTCCATCCCCAGAGACAGGTGCCCTGGCTCTTCGTGAGCAATAGTGTAAGAAACCAGGGCCTGGATGTGGAGGGGTGCTCTTAGCTACTGGAATATTCACGCCTCCTCAGCTAGGCCTGGGCGGTGGGGCTACTGGGCTGAAGGGTAAAGCAGTCTGAAGCCAGGCAGAGACATGTGAAAAGGTCACTGGCCTGGTGGGACTCAGCAGTCCTGAGAGGCTGAGGTAGGGGATTCACGGGTCTGAGTCCAGGCTGGGCAACTTGATGGCTCAGCAAGACCTGCTCCTAGATTAAAGAAATCTGTATTTACTTACTGATATTTATGTGTATGTGTTCATATATGTACACACAGGCCTAGGAGTATAGCTCGGTATTCAACACAAAATCCTGGATTTAATAATCTGTAGTCTACCAGGGGAAGGGCTGTCTACCTACCTAACTTTATAGCTAGTTATAGTTGTTTACTTCTTGATTCTCCTGGATGTTTTGTTTTTGTTTTTTTGAGATGGGGGTCTCATGTAGCCCAGGCTGGCCTGGAACTCACTTTGTAACCCAGGCTATACCTAACTTTATAGCTAGTTATAGTTGTTTACTTCTTGATTCTCCTGGATGTTTTGTTTTTGTTTTTTTGAGATGGGGGTCTCATGTAGCCCAGGCTGGCCTGGAACTCACTTTGTAACCCAGGCTGGCCTTGAATTGGCAGCACTCCTCCTGCCTCAGCCTCCTGAGTACTAGGATTACAGGTGTGTGCCACCACACCTGGCTCTGCTGGATTTTTAAATTGGTAGTTGTTTTATTTTATTTTATTTTTATTTATTTATTTATTTATTTGCGGCACCGGGGATTGAACTCACAACCTCGCGCCTGTCAGACAGGCGCTTAAGTCACTGAGCCAAACTCTCAGCTTTAGTTTTTTGAGGCAGGGTCGCACTATGTAGCTCAAGCCGGCCAGGCCGGCCTCGAACTCACAACGCTTCTCCTACCTCAGCCTCCAGAATGCTGGGATTAAAGGTGTGCGCCACCACGCCTGACTTGTTTTATTTTATTTTACTTTATTTTTGTTTTGGAAATCAAACTCACAACCCTGCACTTGCCGGACAGGCACTTATGCCACTGAGCTGTATCCCTGGCCCAGTTGTATCATTTTATTTTGTTACACTTTTTTTTTAATTTTTAAAAAAAAATTTTATTTTTGGTACCAGGGATAGGGCTCCCAACCTCACTCACAGTTGCCAGGCAGGTGCTGTGCAGCTGAGCTATATCCGCAGCAAGTTGTATGATTTTAAAATCAAAGACCAAAATGCTCCCAGACGGGTATTGAAATGTGAATATGTAGTGTTTTTAGTTGGGCATGGTAATGCTTGGCCTGTGGTCCCACCTACTTGGGAGTCTGAGGCAGGATCGTTTGAGCCTAGGATTTCAAGGCCAACCTAAACAATGAGATTCTTGAAACATACGGAGAGTATGTTTTTATTTAATAACTAATTTATTTTTTATGATATTGGGGATTGAACCCAGGTGCTTTACACTGAGCTACATCTGCAGCCTTTTTTATTTTGAGACAATCTCTGTAAGTTACCAAATTTCCAGGCTAGGATCAAATTGTGATGTTCCTCCCTTAGCTTCCTAGTGTGATGGGATTACAGGCGAGCACCACCACACCCCGCCACGAAGTGTTTTTAAATACTGAATAAATTAAAAGGAAATATTTAAGACCTGTGACAACCAGTTTCCCAGAGTTTTCCCAGATTTGATCACTTCATATCAGAAAGTTGTTGATTCCCCTCCCAAGTCATCTAAAACTTTGTAATTTATCATAAGATTAAAAAGAAAACACAGCAGAATACTCTAAACTTGGTGAGCAGGGAGGGAGCTTGCTTTCATTTTAATGATACAGTAGGGGCTGGTGGCACAGCCTGTAATCCCAGCATACTGGGAGGCTCAGGCAGAAGGGTCACATACTCCAGCCTACCCTGGGCAGTTTAGGAAGCTCCTGTCCCAAAATAGAAATACCGTTAAAGAGCTGGGGACGGGGTTCACTGTAAAAGGTCACGGGTTCCATCCCCTCTGCTAGAAAAAACTAGTATTAGGCTCTTACAGTCAGCTTGCTGGTGCTGGGGAAGAGGTCTGGTCTCAGCTCTTTCATGTGCAAAGTAGATCCTGCAGCCTGGAGAGCACTGTAAAGTGCAAGGGCAGAGCAGTCCTACAGAGAGCCTGAAAGAAGTAGTATTTTAAATATATATACCCACACACAGACAGACATGAAAATGTTTCATTCCTCTATTAACAAAAGACAGTAGCTAGTTATGGTGGTGCATGCTTGTAATCCCAGCACTCAGGAGGTTGAGGCAGGAGGATCGCTGAGAGTTTGAGGCCAACCTGGGCTACAGAGTGAGTTCAAGACCAGCCTGAACTGCATAGCGAAACCCTGCCATAGAAAGACCCAAAAACAGAAGATACACAGCAGTGGGAAAAGATTATATATGACCAGGCAAAAAAAATGTGACTAGAAAAAACTCAGTAGTTCATAAATTTGTAAGGAAAATAAACTGAAGAAAGAAGCTTAGACCAGTGATGGTGAACCTTTTAGAGCCTTCAGTGATACACGTGGCCTGCTGTGGCGCACATGCCATGTGTTATAGATGAAGGAGCAAACGTAACTTAAATACAGATATTCCCCCTGCTACATAGTCATGGAAGAAAATGCAGTAATAGTCAAACACCATTTTTGCTTCAGCTGGCAAAATTTTTTTTGTGGCACCGGGGTTTGAACTCACAACCTCGCACCTGTCAGACAGGCACTTAAGTCACTGAGCCAAACTCCCGGTCCTGGTTTTTTTGAGGCAGGGTCGCACTGTGTAGCTCAGGCCGGCCTTGTGCTCGAGTTGTAGCCCAGGCCGGCCTCGAACTTGCAACGTTCTTCCTGCCTCAGCCTCCCGAGTGCTGGGATTAAAGGCGTGCACCACCACGCCCGGCTCAGCTGGCAAAAATTTGCACAGTTCCCAATCGCAAACATTGACAAGGATGTAAGGTAATATAGCTGTTGATGGTAAATTAGTGAGAAAACAGCTAAACTAGGGAATATCCATTTTATAGTACATAAAACTGTATTAAGCCCTGTTATTTATTGAGTATTAAAAACAAGTTGCAAAGCAGAGGCATGGTGGTACATGGCTGTAATGTAGCACTTGGGCGGCTGAGGCAGGAGAATTACTGGGGGTTAAAGTTAGCTGGACATACATTGTTTCAGAAAGTAAAAAGTTGCAGAAAGAGCCACACGCCTTTAATCCCAGCACTCGGGAGGCTGAGGTAGGAGGAACGTTTTGAGTTTGAGGCAGGCTTGGGCTACAACGTGAGCTCAAGGCCGGCCTGAGCTACACAGTGCGACCCTGCCTCAAAAAACTAGGGCTGGGAGTTTGGCTCAGTGGCTTAAGCGCCTGCCCTGGCAGGTGCGAGGTTGTGAGTTCAATCCCCCATGCTGCCAAAAAAAAAAAGTTGTAGAAAGCATTGATGGTGTGATCTCATTTCTATGGCAAGCTTATTTCTGCGTATGAATGGTAGCCTCTTGAGAGAACAGTGGGGTAAATGCAGACTAGCTTTTTACTTCACATACTTTAAGGGTGAATCTTACCTAATTACACTAGTGTACTCGTGTGAAGGAAGATGGCTGGCCCAGCACTCGGGAGGTTGAGGTAGGAGGAGCGTTGTGAGTTCAAGGCCGGCTTGGGCTATGACGCGAGCACAAGGCCGGCCTGAGCTACGTAGTGCGACCCTGTCTCAAAAAACCAGGGCTGGGAGTTTGGCTCAGTGTCTTAAGCGCCTGCCCTGGCAGGTGTGAGGTTGTGAGTTTGATCCCTGGTGCTGCAAAAAAAAAAGAAGAAGAAGAAGAAGATGGCTGGAAGGACTGGGGCATAATTCAGTAGTAGAACACTTGGCCAGCGTGCTCAGGGACCTGGGTTGCACCCCCAGCAGGGCTGGGAAAAAAGTGAAAGTGATTCTGCTGGATGTCTGCTGCCTCCCTTGTAAAAGGAGAGAGTGTGGAGGATAGCAAGTTTGGGATAATCAACTTTGAGTTTTCCTAGTAACTAGAATACACCTGGACAAAAGCCAGTGTATGTATTGTGGAATTATAACAGTTTCATCATTATAATTGTTGAGTAGAAATGCTCCTGGTGCATCTTCCTGCCCTGTTTACAAAGACCAGTGAGTTAAGTTCCAGACCTTCTTTAAGCTCAGAAGTTTTTGCCAAAGAAATTATATTATAAAATCAGAATGGAGTTTTCAGCCAACTGACCAAGGCTGTTTGCACATAATGTACTGGTTTGACAGTCCTTTGGTTTTCTAAACAAAGTAATTCTGAAATACGAACGGCATTAGGATATAGAAAAATCACGCAGTATGTGCCTACGTGTTAGGAGGAAGCTTTGTTTTCTGTTACTGAGGCTAGAACCAGGGTCGGGGTTCTGCTGCTGAGCTGCATCCCCCAGCCCACCATGGGATTTGTTTGATTCATTGTAAACTTTCTTACAGATGAGAATTTCTTTATACAGTACAGGGCTTGTGGTAGATCACTGTTCCAACATGCTTGAGGCTGTGAAGATGGGCCAAAAGTTCTACACGGGCCATGGAAATAAATGGGCATTCTTTGCAGGGACACATGATCAACAACAAAGATTCAATCAAAGCAGCAGTCAGATGAACTCGGGTTAAAACAAGTACTCCTAGCTTGGGCCACAACGTGAGTGCAAGGCCAGCCTGAGCTATATAGTACAACCCTGTCTCAAAAAACTAGGGCTGGAAGTTTGGCCCAGGGACTTAAGTGCCTGTCTGGCAGGTGTGAGGTTGGAAGTTCGATCCCCAGTGCCCCCCCCCAAAAAAAGTATTTCTTTTTGGCCTAGGAAAGATGCGGAAAGATTGGGACTTTAATTCCCTGTGCTAGAACTATGTAAATTGGAGCATCTTTCCTCTGGGGTATTTTGATGGTATGTGGTTTTGGGTTTTGGTTGTTGTTTTTCTTCTTTCTCTTTTTAAATCTTAAAAAATGTCATCCTTACTGGGGGTAGTAGCTCAGGCCTATAATTTTAGCACTTGGAGGCTGAGGCAGGAGGATCGCTGTGAGCTCAAGGCCAGCCTGTGTTTGAGACAGAACCTCACTATGTAGTGCAGGCTGGCCTTGAACTCACTGTGTAGCCAAGTTTGGCCTTGAATTCAACGAGGATCCACCTCGTCCAGCGTTCACTTCCTTTGATATGGTCAGTTAGGTTCTGCTTTGTATCATTGTTCTTGTGGGGAGCGCGCTGTGAGTTCTCTGTCTGAAAAAAGCAGCACCTTGGTATCTGATGCTTTTCTCCCTCAAGCAAGGCCACTTGACAAGGCCAGGCTACCCAGGCCTGGGTGCTGCACATTCCCAGTGTAGGAGGTACCGCAAGGGAGGTGGGGCGTTTCCTCCTGGGTGTGAAGGTGAAGGGTGATCATGAATCTCACGCCTTGAATGCATATCTTTTCAGGGCGCAAACCTGAAGAGGAGGGTGTGGAGGATAACGGGCTCGAGGAGAATTCTGGAGATGGACAGGTATGCAGCCCGTTGTTGGGGCACAGTGGTGGCCAGCAGCAGTCTCGGACGTGACAGGCCCATTTTGCTTTGCTCTAGGAGGATGTGGAGACCAGCTTGGAAAACTTGCAGGACATCGACATG